>BLKR01005320.1:0-83364 GCA_011170035.1 Teleogryllus occipitalis
GTAATGTATTGCTAGTCAATATAAGCTCAATTAATATAAAGTTACGATATTTTACTACTAAGTTATCACACTTAATTGCAGAATTAATAATAATAAATCTTACATATAAATTTAAAAATACTGAAAACGCCTGTAACAAGTAGTGGACTTCAGCTTCTGGGTCAGTGTCCCCTATCTCGATCAGGTTTTTGTCCGGTTTCCTTGATCCATTGAGCAAATGCTCACAATCCCCATTGTTTTGCTTCTCGACATATATGTATCTCCAGTGTGCACTGTTTTTGTTGCCTTTTGTTCGGTGTGGTAAACAAATTTGACGGAATATAATTTGAATAGAAGTACACAAATTTGACAAAAGACTTTCTATGGAAAAGTTTGAATTTCATAAACATAAACACTCCAGTAATATGTAAATTGTTTATTATTAACAAAAATGAAGATATTTGTTCACAAAAATTTAACGCAAATAAAGTGCACCCAATTTACCCCATTCAATTGCTTTTTAATTTCTCTGTTACTTTTTCTTTGTAAACAAATATATTCGTTTATTTTTGTGAATAAGAAACAATTTACATGTTTCTGGAGGTTTTATACGTTTTGAATTCAAATTTGGCATAGAAAGATTTTTTGACTGTTTATTGCGGCTTAACCATTCAAAATATCGAAGAAGTTTATTAGACAAAATATATTTAAAATTTTGCTTGTTTTCAAAGTTTCGTTTTTTTTCCCTGGACGCCCTACACTTTGAAATAACTCTTACGTCCTTAAAATTTACATTATAGATGTATTTCCTTGTTTAATGTATTTGCTAGCATAGAAGCTTTAAAATATCTCTAATGATGGTTTTTCAAATTTCTAAAAGATTTGAGTATTTGGAACTAAAATGGAGTAAAAACGTTCGAACCAAATGTTCTCAAAAACGACTGCATTTATTTCGGAAAATGCAGTATTAGAAAAGAGTTCAATTTTCTACTATATTCCGGAGGCCTGTTTTCGAACATATGAGACGCGAAAAAAAACTAAAAAATTTACGTGTTTTTAATCAAATACCATAAAAATACCGATTGTGCAGAAACGAATAGTAAATGATCGCGTTAATTGTGACGTTTTCTAAACATTTTGTCAAATGGTTGTAAATATTAAGATATGTACGTTGGTGTCTTTACGCGCTTAGGATTTGGCAGGTGGTTTGCCAAGTAATTGGTTACCATTGCAAGGATGTTGGATGAACAATATGTTTCTTCTTGACGAGATCATGTATATGCACATAGCTTTAAAGAGCGGCACGAGCAGCCTAGCTCGCTCGTCGCTCATAGCGAAGTCGCTAGCCTTTCACTACTGAGGCCCGGGTTCGAGAATTCGAGAATTCCGAGAATTCCGGTTCGAGAGTTCGAGAATTCCGAGTTCGGAATTTATATGCAGTTGAAAAAGTTTTTGAAATAACAGTTGTACATCTTACTACGCTCAAAGTTATTTTACTTTGCATCTACAGACCTCCAACAAAGCAAGCTTTAGATTATTTCAATTTCGTAGAAAATCTAGAGATAACTCTGAACAAAATTAGTAATCTCTCTTTTAAATCCATTGTTGTATGTGGAGATTTCAATATTGATTTTCTGAGCGAATCCCACGAAAAAGAGCAGTTTCTCAATTTAATTCATTCTTTTAATTTAGATATTACAGTGAACGTACCTACACGGAATACTCTTAAATCACAAACAGCAATAGATCAAATTATAATTAACAAAACCACAACTAGATATGAAATAATAACGAATAATCTAGGTTACAGTGACCACGATGCACAAATTCTTACAATTACTAATAACATGAATACTGACACAATAAATAAAACACGCATGTGCAGAGCATTTACTACAGTTAACATAAAGTTAGTTACGGACTACTTGCTGAAAGAATCATGGGAGGCAGTTTATAACGCTATTGACACAAATGAAAAATATAATTTATTTTTCTCAAAGCTTTCATTTCTCTTTAACGCATGCTTTCCTATTAAAAAGAGAAAATTAAACATTTCACGAAAAAGTAATACTTGGATCACAAAAGGAATTAGAACATCGTGTAAAAATAAACGTACTCTCTACTTTATTTCTAAACGTCATGACGTATCTCAAGATTTCCTTATCTACTTTAAAAAATACAAAACATTGTTACGAAAAGTCATAAGGCAGGCTAAAATCATGAAAAACGATCAGGATATTTTGAACTCAAATAATAAAACAAAAGCAATGTGGAATATAATAAAAATACTACCAAATCAACTAGAAAACCCGTAGAGAATGTTGTTTTAAAACATAACGATATAAATGTGAACGATCCGGCAACAGTGGCTAATCTCTTTAACCAATACTTTTCGAGAATTGCTGCCGATCTCACTAAGGGTCTTCAGCCACAAAATTCAAAAACAGACAGTTCACCCAAAATTTTAGACACAATGTTCGTTTCCGAAACTTCTTCCTATGAAATTCTCAAAATAATCGGTAAACTAAAAAATAAATATTCGTCCGGTTTAGATGAATTCCCGGATTCTTTGTTAAAGACTTGTGCGTATGCCATTATACACCCGTTAACTCACATATTTAATGCATCTTTATGCACTGGAACGTTTCCAGATATTTTCAAAACAGCTAAAATTAAGCCGCTTTTCAAAAAAGGCAACAAAAATGAAATTCAAAATTATCGGCCCATTTCTCTTCTATCAGTTTTTTCAAAAATATTAGAGAGACTTTTTTACGTACGAATGGAAACCTTTCTCACTAAACACGACGCGCTTTCAGATTGCCAACATGGATTTAGAAAATCAAAATCAACGGAAACAGCTATATTTTCTTTTCTTAAAGATGTCGCCTCATCATTGGATCAAAACGAGGCACCTATTGGATTATTTTTAGATCTCTCAAAAGCTTTTGACGTCATTGATCATGACATTTTACTTTCCAAATTACCTTCATATGGAATTCGTTGTATTGCTCTAGATTGGTTATGTTCGTACCTTAAACAACGATCTCAGAGAGTTGAAATACCTTACTGGAATGATGGAACATTACGTACGCACCTTTCCGACTCTTTGCCCATTGCATGTGGAGTTCCTCAAGGATCGATTTTAGGCCCTATTCTGTTCCTACTTTACGTAAACGATATGCCCTCGACGATTCGAAACGGAAGAACGGTTCTCTTTGCGGATGATACGAACATCCTTTGCAATAAAGAAACCGTAAATAGTACAATATCAGATGTTTCAAATTGGTTCCGAAATAACAAATTAATAGTAAACGAAAAGAAAACGGTTTTAATGCAGTTTTCCATATCAAATAAACAATTCTGTGCTCCATTGAAAATGAACAGTGTACCATTGACTGATGTTAAGGCAACAAAATTTTTAGGTCTCTCAATTCAGTCAAACCTTAAATGGAACGTCCATTTAAATGAATTGAACACAAAATTAAGTTCATTATGCTACGCGTTCAGAATTCTTGCAAATTCAGTCAGCCTTCATACTGCTCGTTGTGTATACTTCGCGAATGTTCATTCCCGCCTGAGATATGGCATAATATTCTGGGGAAATACATCTTATAGCTCCCAGACTTTTAGATTACAAAAACGAATTGTACGAATAATAACCAAATCCCACCCACGTGATTCATGTAAGCCTCTCTTCATTAATCTAGGAATTCTACCATTACCGTGTCTTTTTATTTACGAATCAGTGGTTTTTGTAAAAAATGACTTGCTCAAGGGCGGGAATATTTTTCAGAAAATGCCGAAGTCTATTACTATAACACTCGACGTAGAAATCATATTCATCAGGTGACAGTATCAACAGCTCATTACAAAAAATTCACATACAATACATGTACATTATTTTACAACACTTTGCCAGATGACATTAAACGATTAAATTCAATAGAAAAGTTTAAATCCCAAGTGAAATCGTTTCTGCTGCATAACTGTTTCTATACAATTAGAGACTATACTGAGCATCACAAGAAAAGTAACATTAATTTTAACAATGATACATAATGCATTATTTACCATTTGGACTGTATAAATAGTATAAACAACCTGTAACAACTATTGTACTACAGCTTCCGGGTCAATGACCCCCATCTCGATCAGGTTTTTCGTCCAGTTTCCCTGATCCATTGAGCAAATGCTGAGATGGCCCTTGTTTTGCTTCTGGACATAAATGTAACTTCATTTTCTGTGCACGTCTTCTAGAATTCAGTGGGAAATACAATTATTGAAATTATCGTTTCCATGTTGTCGCGGCAGGAAGTAATAAGAGCCAAAATTTATTGCTTATTTATCTTTGAAAATAGATTTTATTACATGGGAGTTTTTGTTGTTGTTTTTTTCTCCCTTTCAAAATTCAAAATTTATTGCTTATTTACCCTTGAAAATAGATTTTTTACATGGGAGTTTTTTTGTTTTTTTTCTCCCTTTCAAAATTCAAAATTTATTGCTTGTTTATCCTTGAAAATAGATTTTATTACATGGGAGTTTTTTTCTTTTCTTTTTTTTTCTCCCTTTCAAAAATTCAAAATTTAAGTAGTATATGACTTAGTGTAGGGATCACAGAATTTTGAAAATGTGCACACAATTCACTTTTCCCCATAGCACGTCATACGCAGTTTTTAACTGTTTTTTGACGTGAAATAAATAAATAAATAAATAAATAAATAAATAAATAGAGTCCCGTCGAAAGTCAGTTAATATTAATTACATCCGAACGCCTGAACTGTAATTTTTAAAATTGTAATTTAATTAAAGTGGTTAGGCGGAAGAGCAGGCCTTAAGGCCTGAGCCTCGCCACAAATAAAGACAATTTTTTTATTATTATTGTTATTATAATCGCATGTGAAATTTGTTTCAATACGAGTTTGGCTGCTTCACAAGAGCTAGTCAAACCCCTATGAAGTGATTTAAACCCTACCCATATCCTTATTTCTTCCCAATTCTGGCCGCTGCGTAGTGACGCAGGAGCGCGTAGTTGGAGGCGCGTTCGCAGAGATGCTACCTGGCGGTCCTCTTGACAACTGATTGCGACGTGACGTGACATGCGATAGATAAGTGGATAACGTGGCTAATAGAGGATTACTCCAATGCGCAAAAGATAATGAAGGTTTATTCCCCAAACAAAAAATGCACAACGCCCCTTAAGGGGCTTAAAAACGCGTTGCGTCAACTTGGACGCTACAAATTTAAAAAAAAAGACAAATTAAGAGATTAATTTAGTAGTTTACTACTGACGTAGTGATTACATTTCAAGTACATTAGCTAAAATAATTTTTATAACTGAAATGGGTTTGAGTGGTTTTTAGTCGTAAAAATTGCATACCTACGTCAGCATTTAAATTTCCTCAAGAGAAACGGCCAAGGTGTAAGTGGTTGATAAATGTATGTGAACACAGCTAGCGATTCACCATGAATGATGAAGCTATACTTTACGTTTATCGTTTTAAACCGTTTGCAGTTAAAAGTTCGTGATTAGTGTGGAGTTTCCTGTCTTAAATGAGCAGTGCGTGTGCCTTGTCATAAAATATCAAAATTGTGAACTATGGCTATCACATGACTTTTTCGCACTAGGCTATTTATTATCCAGTAAAACACAATAGTGCAAAAAATATCCAAAAGAACTTAAGAAAATTTTACAAAGAGATGAGAAGAATTATTCTTGCCAATTGGAATATTTTGTGTCTAACTATAACAAAAATCGGTAAAACCTTGCGTGTTTTTGCTAGTTTTGAAAGAACATAATGTTATATCTATTAAAAATGAGATATTCGCTAGACTTCTATTAACTTTAGTTTTAAAATTAAAAATAAGCTAAACATGGAATTTGTAAGAAGCTATGTCCCTTCCACGGATATTTAAGTGTCAGGGTAGCAGATATATTAAATGTGTCATATGAAGCAAACTGGAGACATTAGTAGGACACCTCATTAAAATTAAAATAAAAAATTCTGAAAAGTGACGTTGTTTCTTATTCAATCACACTTTAAAAAATATCGACTATATAGTAACGAAAGTAAACGATCGCGTTATTGAAACGTTCTATACATATTGTGTCTTATAAACATTTTGTCGAAAGTTTGTAAATATTAAGAGATAATTTGCATTTTGTATTTAGGCGCGACTACTAATTGCAGATAAAGAAGGCAAAAAATACACTGGTGTCAAAAATACACACAGTCAGTGGTACACTGACTTGAGATAGTTAAAGCTCTATGTTAAAGCTGTATGTACACCCAAAAATTAAAATATTCGTTTGAAAATTGCAGGGCCTTGAGTTCAGCCAGTTGGATTGAGGAATACCAAAATCGTCTTAGTCGGTTTAGCCTCTAGCGTTGCACGCAGATAGACAGACGGACGGAGAAACAGATATTTTGCCGTCAGCAATATTTTTCGTTATGAAGGACCCACAAAAGTATCCACTCACTGGATCCTGAGCAGGCAGCGTGTTAGAGAAAGTAATTTACTATTTAAAGGAGAAGATTCAGTTTCTCAGTATCAGAGCCCTTCAATACGAGATAATCTGTCGAAAAATCGCTGCATTTTTCCGCACATTATAATACTTTCTTTACATTACGTAAGTAGTATATATAAAGTAAAGTAACTGTTTCACACGCGGAAAACAAGCAGAAGTCGTCGTGTTTCGCACAAGAATGGAGTTTAGAAAAATGCAAGGATCACTGTAAAAACTTTTACATACATTGATTCACACATTGAGGAGTTGGGGAAACAGTAACTCGTGTGTTTGTGCTTGCTTGCTTCTCATGTTTTAGTTGTCAGAAATGAGTGAAAGGGTGCTAAGTGCATTATGGGAAGTGAGTGAATGATTGGGGAGCAGAAGCTCTCAGTGGAGTAGATGAGAGATTGGGAGGACGAGCGCCGGAGCTTCGCGGAACGGCGCGCGTGCGGCTACTGCTATTTCCATTGCCGCTGATGCTTTTGGACTCCCAATCCCCACCATCCCAGGCCCCGCCCACGTCCCCGTCCCCATCGCGCCCCGTCTCCAGTCCCGGCCCCGATCCGCCAGGCCCTCCCCGAGCCCCGCTGCGCCCCGCGCTCCGTCGCGTCCCACCCCATCCCTGTGGCCGCCCCCGCCCCCGTTCGCGACGCGAGAGCCATTGGAGCTCAATAACGCCGCATTCCGCCCTTTGAGGGCTCACAGGCGGGGAGTAAATGAAAATTAACTGTTACAATGCGGGGGCGGGGCGCCGAGCGGGCGCGACGGTGTGCATCCGCTATCGGCTGCCCGCGACGCCGAAAGCGTCTCCCCCTGCCACATGCCGCCCCCCTCCCTGTTCCCCTTCGCCGCTCCCATCCCCACCGCCGCTCCTTCCCCCGCCCCCCGCCTCAAATTGCATTTCGCTGGCGCCGTTTGACGCGAACGACTGGCGCCGCCATATTGGCGCGTCCGGGGCGCCGACGCGCCGCCAGCGGGGATGGGGCGGAGGCGATGGCGGGCGCGTTTGCCCAAAATAAAGGCATGGGGTTCTGTTATGGCGCTCAAATGAGGGCGCGCGCGACCCTTTATTTAGTATAAAAAGGGCCGTTAGCAGGCACGCCGAGCCGCGCCGAGCCGCGCCGCGCCGCCGGGGGTGGCGGCGGCGGCGGTGGGGGCGGGCCAAGGCGCCGCGCCGGGGCGACGGCCGCGTTCGAGGACGCGGGGGCGCGACAACGTGGGCGAGGAAGGGAGGGTGCGAAGGCACGAGGACGTGTGGTCTTGAGCGCGCGAGGGCGCGACACCACAAAGAGGCGACGCGCTGACGACGGTGCTGGGTGTTGGGGGCGGGGCGGGTGGCGTCGCCCAACGCTTCCTCAATTTGAGCTTTAACGGCGCTCTGGAGAGCGCAGCAATCGGCTCCGCTGGCGACTCTCTTATCTGCCGCTCCTCGGGCGGACTCGTCGCGGCCTGCCGTCTCCGGCAGCTCCGCGGTGTACCGCGAAATTGCTATTAAAATTTCGGAGCTTTCTTTCCGCTCCGGCAGGGGAAGAAGTGCGGGTGGGCGCGGGACGGAGAGCGCGGCTGAGGCGGAACGGCGGGAAGTGCGTGGGAGTCCCGAAAGCGCCCTCCGCGTTCCGCTTTGACTCGCGCCTCCCTCTTCGCCCTCGCCGCCCTCGCCGCCCACTCCGCCCGCGCCACCGCTCCTTCTGCCCAGGAGACACAACTGCCGTCACCGCACCGCCGTCAAGCGGCTGCTTTTCCCATCGCGCGGATCTCGTCCTCGCCCTGCTACTCCCACCTCTCCCTTACCATCTCCCTCTCCCTCCCCCTCGCCCTGCAACTCCCCCTCTCCCTGTCCCTTACCATCCCCCTCCCCCTCGCCTTGCCACTCCCCCTCTCCCTCGCCCTGCCAATCGCCCTCTCCCTCTCCATTACCATCCCCCTCTCCCTCGCCCTGCCAATCCCCCTCTCCCTCTCCCATACCATCCTCCTCCCCCTTGCCCTGCCACTCCCCCCTCTCCCTTACCATCACCCTCACCCTTGCCCTTCCCTTCAACTTCCCCGTCCCCCTATCCTTGCTCTCGTTTTATCACCCTCGCCTCCCCCCATACCACCGCTCTTCCTAGCCACATTGTCTTTTCTGATTTCGTCTCCTTTGCTATTCCCGCGGTTCTCCCTTTTTCTACTCGCGCCTTATCGCAATCCTCCGGTTCTCCCTGCCGTCCTCCACTCTTCCAATGAGCCCGTGTTCTCCATTGTACCCACTTCATCATCCCCGCCTTAAACCCCGCCCCTTCTTATCTGCCGTGTGTCCCGGAGAGGACGGAGGACGAGGTCGGAGTAGTGTAGAGGACGGAGGTCCTCTACACGCGCCGGAGTAGAGAAGAAAGGGGTAGCGTGGACGGTGCGGGGTGCGGGGTGTGGCGGAGCGGAGCGATGAGGGAGGCCTGGGTGAGCTTGGTGAGGCCGAGCGGGGCGTGGCGTGGCGGGGCGGGGAGGGGCGGGATGGGGCCATCCCATTACAGCTCCCACCCTGCCCGGCGCGGCCCCGGCTGCTAAGTGTGGAATGCTTTGGGTGCCGCCCTTGCATGCTATTTCTATATTAAACGTCAAAAACACAAACTGTGTGTGGCGTACTATGAAGAAAAGTGCAATCTATCCATGTTTTCTTTAGTTTCTTGGACCCTACATTAATTCATCTCATATATTACTAATTTCAAATGCGTGCAACATTTGAAAGAAAACTGTGCACCATTTGTTAATGTGAGAGATGCCTAAGGTTTTGACCGGTACCCTGAGGTTCCAGAAAATCCAAAAACAGTTTGGGTTTTGATTGGGAAATGCAAATATTTGATTTTCTTATCTCGCCTTTTCGCATACTGCGTATAGCGACTGAAATCTCTTAATCAGTGCGTCACTTCTTACGGAACAGCTGACGTAACGTGACGGCAAGGCTGGAAGGAAGAGGCTGCGCGCCATTTAATATTTGCTATTGTCATGTTGCGTTATGGAACAGCAACTTTTTTGATATTATAACTTACCCCAAAGAGATCAATGGCAACCCTACGCTTTTGGGCAGCAATTTAATTTTCCAGGCAACCCGACATACCCGTATTGTTGCTGTGAGCAGGTTGCTGGATTGCTCTCAAATAGGGGATGGAATAATGCGTGATTTTGACTGTGGGATTCCTAAAGCAAAGAAATGTTTATGAGTAATTTGAACATATCAATTTACTCGAAAAATATTTGTCTAAATCTAAACTTAACCTATTTTACTTTCTATCTACGGAGTATGTAGTGAATGTAGTACGTAGAACGAAGTTATGTAATGCTGCGCGAAAATACAGCGAATTTTCGGCAGAAAAACTATTATTACAGAGCACTGGTAACGAAAAAGATGATAAATCTAGTTGCTAAACTTAGAGAAAAAATTCTCTATATTGTGGTACATCTGGAATCCATGTCTTGAGGGTCCTTGATATCGAAAAATCGAATGACGGTAAAACGCATATCCGTGCGTCTGTATGTCCGTTTGTGAACAACACTCGCGGGTAAACCGTTCAACCGATTTTCTCAATAATTGTTATTCTCCCATCTATGTAGCTGATGTCGCGGCCCCTTGAATTTGTAACTGATATTCTAGTTTTCGTGGGTACGTTACATGAAGTATCTGGGATATTTTCAAAATTATAAAAAAATGGCTCCATTCATCTCTTGATTCATTGTTGTTGTTAGATAGAGTAAAGCACCTTTAAGATAATGATGCAGGTCTCATGGTCGTCAAAAAAACTGATTTTACGAAAATTGCAAAAGTTTAAAATTTTTCGCCAAAGATACGGAAGAAAGGGGGGATAGTAATAATAATTTATAGCAAATGATATTAAAAATATGGGGAAATAATAAGTTGAGCCACTTTGGTTACCTCGCTGCTTTCAGCAAAAGTCGGTGGACTATGACCAGAGGGAACGTGACACCAGGTTTTTATTGCTTTCTAGAGATTCGGGGAGGGGTCGGAGGAGGTCTGTTTTGTGTCCTCTTGGCTCAACTGATTATTTCCCCATCTTTGTAATGTCATTTGCTAATAATTATTATTACTCTCCCCCTTTTCAGTATCCTTTGCAATATCAGAATGTGTATTTTTTTATTTATAATTATAATTTGTAACTTGAACTGCTATCTATTATCTATATTAATCCCTTCTCCCCCGTCGCATTTCATTTTTTGCAATTTTATTTGCTATTTGTTTCGTATATTTTGCAATCACATAATGTGTCTTTCTTTATTGGTATTTTATAATTTTTAATTTGAACTGCTATTACCTATATTAATCCTCTCGTTGCATTGCAATCTTCGCAATTTTATCTGCTATTTGTAATTAAAATTTAAATGTATCACTGAATTATAATTTAATTTACTATCTTATTTTGTAGTTTATTTGTAATTTATTTACATTTTTTTCTGTACATTGTAGACTGATTAGCGCAAAGCGTTCGAGAGCCGGCTATCTGAATAAAAATACTATGTTGATGAAGATGACCTCTTTTATTTATTGGCATAAGAACGTCAACACCGAATCAGAACTTCCACAAAATACTATACTAATTTTAACATTGTCACTCACGTTATATTACTACAACATTGTTTGAGCATGCTTCATACGAGGTACGAATAACTTAAAAATAGAGTAAGCATATTCATGCAATAATGTTGATATATCTTGGAAGGATAAATTCCTGTTGCATTAAAAATTCATTATGCCTTGTCACTTACTCTATTTCTGTTTACTCTCTCTCTGACAAGAAACCAGCAATAATCACCCATCATTGCAGGATCCTTCCACATTTGCTATTTTTTCTCCAATGTAGCAATATCTTGATGAAATTTTTCACCATGTTGATCAATAATATTAATCAAATTCTTCGTAAAAAATTAAGATGAGAGTGAAGAAAGTTAATTTTCAGAGACTCAGTCTCAGAATTGTTGTTTTTCAATATTTCATCTAACACGTGTTTTATGATTAGCAGACCGATGAAACGTCCTTCCATCAATTTTGCATTATTCATCCATGGAATTATTTCATTGGTTTGAAACTATATTTTGAAGAATCTATAAACAATTACCATTCATTTGGATTATAGAGAACACAGAATTCATTCGTTAATACCTAATGTCTGCCCAACAACAAAAAAAATACCTTCAAGAACAGAGTATTGGGCAAAGGACGCGTGTCTGTTTGGAAACTGAATTTTTTGTCCCAGCAGCAAGTAGTTTCTATTATTGTAAATTTTCTATTATTGACAAATTCAGGATCGTGCCAAACCATTTAGTTCTTCCGCAGGTCCTACGAGCAGACCAGTGCCATTAATGTAGATCTTTTGAAGAGGAGGCTTCTTTTTCTGGGGGAAACACGTCTTCAGTTTCATTACAGTTTCCTTCAGTATATATTGACCATGTTTCTACAGGTAGTGGCACTGGCAAACCGTCATTGTGTGACACAGGTCGCATGACAGAATAATTATGTGCCTAATTGATCTAGACAGGCTAGATATCTTTATCTTGAAGAAGTAGCTGTCATCAAAATGGGGTATTGTTCTCCACAACATTGGTACAGCGAATGACAATGATATTAGTTTTCCATACAACCACAACCTAAGATTCGTTATACAGGTAACACAACACTGATGACCAGCCCATGGCTTGTCCTGATCACAAACACGACAGCTAATTTTTACAGAAAACGCCAGTTTTGTAATTTCATATATGTTGGTGTAAATTTTCCACAAACGTAACAGAATTTATAGGGTTGATTCGCACACTTTTCATGTGAAATGATTTTTATTTTATTGAACCGACACAATTCAACAGATTATGTGGTGAATTTCACTTTATAAAAAATATAGAACTGTAATATATTAATGTATTTGAGGGACACGCAAACCAAACACGAACTTCAGGCGCACTGTAGGTATAGTTCCCCATGACACCGACTGACTCAGAATCTACAACAGTTGGATACTTGTACACTTGCACACTCTCCCAACAGTTGGATACTTGTACACTTGCAATAAGGTAAGGAGCTAAAATAATTCCTTTCAGTGATGGATGCGCAGTACAAAATATGAGGGTGCACGTTACTTGTTTTCAACACATCCTACTTTTCCCACTAAGACCGCCTGATTGAGCGCGAGTACCAGACCGAGAATAAAGACCACAATCGTCGAATTCAGAAGGTAAAAAACAAACACGAAAGCCTAATTTTGTTGATATCTCTTAAAGTGGCGCAGATGAGTTGAACAAATATATTATTATTAAATATATTTTATTATTGATTCTACACAACTTACAGGTGCAATTTAAATGTATTTACATTAATACCGTCGCCTGCGCCGAGGAGGCCGCAGGTGCCTCAAGTGAAATTTTTAATTTAGTCAAAATCAGTCAAAAACTGTATGTGACGTATGGGAGAGAAAATGATCTGCGCACGCTTTCTTGAGTTTCAGAATCCCTTCCCAACGATTCAACTATTAATAGTTGAAAGATGAAAAAATAGTAATAATAATAACAAGAAGAAGAAGAAATTTAAAAAAGTGAGAGATAAACATTTCAAAAACTAGATATTTTCGTTGCCGAATTATAGAAAACTTATTTGTAACGGTAAACGAACGAACAGATTTGATTTTTCTCTATTGCTAACAAATAGAAACTCACCCTGAGCTCTACTACCACTACATGCAAAAGGAAATCTCAACAAAACGTGCGCATAGTGAAGCTACATTTACGTCCAGAAACAAATCAAGGGGCCCGACCCGACGTCAGGGCAGATAGCGAGCGACGGTGTTAGCGACTGGATTCTGGCGAGTGACTTGAGTGAAGAGTGGTGAGAGGCTACGACGACGACCTGTGCAACGTAAGAGGAACTTCCACGACTCGGCTGCTTTTGGGACTTCTTCTGGACAACGGTAACACGGCTTCGCTTTCGGTACACTCTACTGGTGATACGGAACTTCGGCAATTGTACCTGCTCTTGAATAAAAATCGTTTTATTTATTTTAATATGTAGTTCTTACATTCCTTGTTATAAATTGTAATAGGCATGATGGTTATCCCAAAAGTACCAAATTATGTTTTTAATGTTCTGCAAATGCAATTAAATTAGAGAGAATTAAGAGCAAATTAATTTTTTTAGTTATTACGATATCTTGTATATTCGGCACACTGTTGCTGATTCATGAATATTGCGTTGGATATTTGGTGGCTAAAATATTTAGATCTTTGAACACCGAGTAAGCTAATAACTTGGTACATTGATGGGTAGTAGTATTGCATCTCCATGTTCGTTGTTTTTTCTATTTAAATCGCCAGCTAAGCCTTTTGGTATTGGTTTGAATAATTTTGTCATAATACCTTTATAATGGAAATTTATTTTATTTTGTCGTTTATAGGCTGTGAATACTCCGTAATTATTGTTTCCTATGCATATTGTTATTGCTATTGTTTCCAGTTCTGGGCGGTTTGCGAATGATGAATGATTATGATATTGAATTGATTGACGCTGTACATCTTCTGAAGCAACGTATCAAATTATTTTTTATATATATTTTTAATCACGGTATTTTAATTTTTCATTTAGTACTATATCCGTACGTCTACTCGATTACATGACGCCGCGAGAATTTGAGTTCTTGCCGCAACCCACTAGCTTTCCTTCGCCATAGGTCGGGTATAGAGCACTGAGCCACCTACCACTGCAAAACATTCACGCATCAGTAAAAATACCGAATCATAAATATTCGAGTTGTGATAATGGAACTGCGAGAAAAATTGTCCGCAAAAAAACTTTTTTCTGTCGCTCTTCATGATCGCTGACGATCTCTTAATACTCTATCGATAATGCTTACGCAGTAAAGACCAAGTATTGTCCTGTTGGGGGAAAGAAACTGTGAATGTGCGGCAGGAAAAACTTATTACTAGGCACTGGTAATGGATAAATATTGTCCTTATGTTCAGTAAATTACTTCCTCTATCTCGTTATGTAGTCAGAATCCATGTTTTGTGGGTCTTTAATAACGATAAATCGATTGACGGTAAAACGTCCGCCTGTCCGTGGCGCAGAATTGCAATATTTCAATATTACGTAACTGTTACTAATCATGTCAGAAAGCATGTGATGTTGTAATGCCACTAGTTTGTTTTTTTTTTCAACGTCCGTTTGCAGTTGAAAGAGAAGACCGCCATGGCTGCTCAAGTCGCCTGCTGGGCGTGCCTCGGTCTAACGCTTGAGTGACACTGGTCTGCTGGTTGTTGAGTCAGTCCGACGGAAGTGCAAGGCAGTGCGTTTGTTTTACCTATGTAATTAGCTCCTTTATTAAATGTGAAAGATACTAAAACAACGTTGTTTCGAGCAGCCTAAGAAAGCTATGTTTAGGGTATAGGAGCAAAGAATAATAGCATTTCAATTTTACGCGGTGTAGATCAAGGAAACTGAACGAAAACTCGATGAAAGTGGGAATCTGATATCCAGAACTTTACAATAGAGTATGTTGGGAGTCATACAGGCACATGTATTTGATAGTGAATAGTATAAAATAATTCCTCAAAAATACAAATATATCACTAACATGGTTATTAAATAAATGAAACTATCATTTTTCGTTAGCCTCAATTCGGAAAGTAGTGGTGGTACAACAGAACATACGTTCTTGCATTCTTTCTAAACTTTGGAATATTTTAACAATTCAAAGAGTTTTACGAAAATGTGAAATGCCTTTTACGAAAACGGCCCTTTTTAAACACTCTTTGAGAAAATGTTTTGATCTTTTTTATTTCTTAGAACAAATGTTATAGAAGATACATTTGTTTTGCAATATTCCAAAATACGAACGCCAAAATGGAGCCAGCACTATTTTTTTACCATCATTTACGACGAGAAAATTTAACAACGTATTTGGAGCAGTTTAAAAAAATAATTGTTTAATAATATCTTTCACGCAAAATTACGCAAAATCTACTCATATTTTCGAAAATTTCTATGTGATTTTACTTCAAGATATATCTTCAAACATAAGATATTATTAAGGGAAAAGTTTCTATCTTAATTCAGATAGATCGGGGAATTCCATTTTAAAGAAAATCTTGTTAATTATTTAGGCGTGAGCTTTGACCATGCACGGAAGTGAGACCGATGAACGGACGGAAGCTTTGTCGTCAATAGATTTTTCTGTATCAAATATCCACAAAACATGGATTCTAACTTGTTCGAGGAAGTAATGTATTACATATAGGTATAATATATTTCTGCATTTTTCTTAGCAGGGCTCCGCAATACGAGATTTTGTGTCGAAAAATCTTTTTCCGGCGAACGATTACAATAGTTTCTTCTTACGAAGTACGACGAGAAAGTAAAAATAAACGTTTTTTAGAAGAAATATTATATGTCTTTGGAACATAGTATGTTATTTCAACATTTATAACCATCATTGAAATCGTTAAAAAAGTAGTTCACTAATACTGCACAGAAGTAAATAAACATACATAAAAAGGAACCAAATAAATAATTCCCTTGTAATAATAGTACTGGAAAGTTTTCTGTTGGTCAAGGAGCGAATTACATGTTTTTTTTTCCTATAAAACCCAATAAAGTAGTGCTCTCCAAGATTTAATTGTATCTACTAGAATAGCAGCAAATGGTATCTTAATTGGTTTGAATTGAATGTGTACACACCATTTTGTATTTTTTAAATGTTTCGTTCCAGAAACGGCAGTACATAGATCGGTTTGTCCCATGCCGTAGCAAGTCATTCCCTTTAGTCGACCAGCCTTGCGTCTGCATTCTTTCAAGAGCGTTCAAGTGTCAATCAAATTCTCGTTATCCTCATGGAATATTGCAGGTTTTCCGACTAGGGCTGACTTACCCCCTAGTAATATTTTTCCTATTGCACGAGGGGAGCGTGATCTCTGGCAGATCAGTCGGGACGGGCGGCGCCTACCGCCGCCGCCGCCTCCGCCGCCGCCGCCTCCGCCGCCGCCGCCGCCCCCGCGAACCGGCGCAGAGCAAGCGAACAGGCGCGCGGGCGTCCCAGTGGAGGGGTGGGTGGGAGTGGGAGTGGGTGGGTGATGGGGTGGGGCGGGGGGCAGGGGCGTGTGCGCCCGCATGCTGCGCCAAGTTGATTGCAGCGTCGAACGTGACAATTTGGAGGACGCGGCGTTGGAGAACGGAGCGGCGTTGAGGGGCTGTAGGCCGCGCGGCCGTTACGAGGATGCGTCGTCGGCTTTTTCGGGAGCGCTGGCGCCGGCGCGACGCCGCCTTCGCCCCCGCCCCTCCCCTCCCCTCCCCCTCCCACTACCCCATACCCCCTTCTCACTCACGACGAGGTGATGGTGTTTGGGGAGGAGACAAATTGAAATTGCTTCTTGAATGACTTGATAGCATGTTTAGAGTTGTGCGGCGTTATCAAGAGCACAGCAAACGCTTCTTTCGCTCTTTCATGCAATCATATGACTCGTTTCGTGGCTGATGACCATTTAATCTCTCACTTAATATTGTATATCAAGTGTTCACTGGAAACAAGCTTCGTTTATTACAATGGACGAGTAATAACGTTATTACTCTTGAAGCTGGCTGACCTACTGACTCCTATCCTTTGTTTGCCTTTGTTGATGTAGTTTGTCTCTTTATTATTCTTTGAATAAATAACAAACCCTTGAATACAGAAACCGTTTCATTTAAAACGTTTTCCAACGTTTGCACAACGAGGGAACACTGGGCTCGTTTAACATCGTTTTGGTAACGTAGGTGGAGGTTCGCGATGCACCGTTCATTGTATGGCCCCTCGCGCACGCGGCCCGTCTCACGGAGGCAGCCCCGGGTGCGCTCTGTGGCCCTCAGATTAACTGACCGTTACATTTGATCCCGGTGAATAAGCTGATAATTCATAAACCCTTATTTTTACAGGGGAACAAGAAGCAACTTTCAACTGAAGTGAATCAAGGATCAAAGATATTCAAACGAAGGTGATTTTAAAACGGAATTATTTGTTTGTAGGTTTTGTCTGAATATCATTAATCGCTGATTTACAGCATTAGTTTAAGGTTGATTTTTGTTCTGCTGTAAAATTAAGTTTTTTTGACTTATGAGCTTATTTACCAGGGGTCAAAGATATAAGTTGACACACATTTCATTGAATTAATCACTTGCAATTATAACAGTTTATTTCACCGTCTTGTTTCAACACAATGTTTTTTTATCTATTGCCCCTCTTTTGAACACTAAGACAGTAAGACATATTCCCCCTACATAAATCATTTAAAAATTCTTCGAGTTGTTTCATCACTAGTTTTACAGACTAATTTTGAATCTAGTATTATCACTTTTCGTTGTTATTTTTTGTTTCGTTTGTGCTTAGTATCAATGTTCATCCGTGCCTGTAACCTGGAGCGGTTTGTCATCGCCGTAGCCAGCCGAATTGTTTTACTACGGTACGTGAAAACCAGACGGTTAAGCAACTCGAGACAATACACCTTCCTGGATGGGTGACTGTGTTTGGGAACCTCGGGGATCTAACGGCGCCGATCCCCTGGCCGAAGGGATATAAAGCAAAGACTGACTATGACTGACTAGATTAACGGAGGGTTACTCCACTCCATGTTCGACGCCAGTACGTTGTTATATATTGTACATTGTTAATGTTGTTGCGAATAACCCATCAGAACTTAAAAAAACAAACGTAATTATGAGGGAGATCGCGGTCCCTCTATGCAGATTCCTGAACTGATTGATTTTTTTAAACAGCAGCGAGTTTGTAGCCGCTGACGCAATAGAATTTGTTGTACCACTGTTCTAATCGGTGCCTGGATCTCTAAAGGGAATCCAGACTAATACATAGTAGTTTCTCGGATAGCCACCATGTCCAGACATTCCCAACATATACTTGGGTTTTTATAACATGGCGCGTGAGGGCCTGTCTTGACAATGGAATATGGCACGGCTTTTCGCGTCTTTCTCAGTCGTGCCGCTTGATGTCGCTTGATCCGGAGCACTGCTTTATACGGTCGCGATCATGTGACATCTAGCGGCACGTCCGGGAACGACGCAAAAATACGTGCCGTATTCCATCGCGAAGACAGGCTCTCACGCGCCATGTTATAAAAACCGAAGTAAAACCAGCCAATGGTCGGAAGAGCTCTCTACGCAATGAGCGACGGGGCGCGGCCGATTTTTCGATGTCGTCGGTGGTGCGTCGTTCGGTGTCTTGGCGTCGTTCGGTGTCGATGGCGTCGTTCGCTGTCTTCGTGGTCGTCGATGGTGTAACGGTTAGCGTACCGGACTGTTATACCCAAGTTCTCGGGTCCAAGCCCAATATGCCGTAGATTTCTAAGAGCGAAAAAATCCTTCGTACGCCTTCCTTCGGAGGAGAGGTAAATCCGGTTGTCCCATGTTAGTAGATTTACAGCATGTAAAAGATCCTCAAGCGTAAATAAAGCCTCTGAGCTAAATTCAAATTGCCTGTTCGTCGCCCAAGTAATACCTCCTTTCTCCCCCTAGTTGGTGAAAGAAGCGTAGCGAAATTTGCGTGGTCAGTCGGAAGAGCAGGCCTCATCGCCTGAGTCTCGCCACGTAAAATAAGGCTTCGATTTAAATTCAGTTCTTCATAAAACATTTATTCAAATTGCAATGGATTGTAATCTGGTGGCAGTTATTTCTCATTCCGATGGCAGCTTCTCTCCCATCCTGTCCATCCTCAAATTCTTCGGGCCGAAATCTCCGCGTCGGAGATCCGGAAGCAGCTAACAAGCTGGCGAAATGTGATAGCCGAAAAATAAAGATGAAGATTAAAAATATAACATTTATAAAAGCATTAATCTCTTAAGAGTGTTGTAATAAATACCACCGCTATTTTGGGGAATTCGTCATACGGTTCTTCGCGTCCAGAATATTATTCAATATTTTCAGTTGTTTCACCTTCGTTAACACCCCTGTACACGTGTGTTGATTTTACCCTGCCTCTTGACAATTCAGTTGTTGCTTTAAAAGTATCGCTTCCAGAGAGCTTATATCTTTCGTACCTTCCCTTTAGAGATCCAGGAACAGATCTGTCACAACACTTGGCGTCACCCGATTCGCGGTTGTTGAGAGCGCTTCCTGGAATCCAGCGTCAGCGGCTCTGGGGTCGTGGTGGAATTCCAGCTCTACGTTCCCTCACTCGCATCGTTTCCTTCACTTTGTTCAAAGTCGAGTGAACTTCATTTGATTAATCTGAATAATCCAAAACGTGCGCGACAATCGCTAAGTGGTTGATTGGCTGATCCTACAAGGCGTAAATTTAAATGGCAATGTAGTAAGTGGAGAGTCGTCAGGGAGTGAAAATAGAATGGAAAAACTTGATTCCAACACGGGAAGAGAATAACAAGCACGATATATGCGTAAGTCTTTACATTTGGAATGTCTCAGCGATTTGTGTGAAAAAGACGAGTCAAAATGCGTCTTATCCAATCATTCAAATTGATCTAAATGTCCATTGTTCGTTTATTTTACTGTAGATCGCGAAATAATTATTTTTTATTATATTTCAAAAGTAGTTTTTCCGTAATTTTATATATAACTCAATATTTTTGGCTGAATTAGTCATACAACATCTGTCCTTCCATGAGCTAATCCATGGCATTTGACTTCATCGTTGTTGGTGGCATGAGTACCTCTCTATATATAGCTGATGAGAAAACGCTCCGTCAAAAGCCCAATTACGCAGTTATAAATAAAATTGAAATACGCATTGAAGATTAAAATTATGATATAAAAATATAAAACATATTTGTATAATTATAATTCAATAGAGGAAATTATAGTTGAATCGCTCACTGCAGGAAGGCAACTAGTCCAAATTTCCCAATTTTACAGCAGACACAAAAAACTTCATAAAACCGGTTTTATGCATTTTTTCTGCTTACAATTTTCTGTTAGCTAATTATAAACATAATTATTTAACTCAACGAATAAAAATCTTTTATGACCGAAAGGGGGATTGATTTTCGGATTTGGACAAGTTGCCTTTTTACAGTAAACGATTTTCCAAATGATTTATGGGGCTAAATTACTTTTCATGACACATATAACTTTACATAAAAATTATTTTATTGTCATAAACATTCTTTGTTAAACGTTTTAGAAAAAAATACATTTAGGGTTTTTTAAATGCTCAGTAATCATCTTCATAAGATGTCATTGTTATGGGCCATCATGTGATTGAATGGCAAAGCTGCATGTTGTCCTAAGGGATATAGACCAATGATTTCTTGTGGTCATCCGTTCTTTGATGTTTATAGGGAGGAGAGTGCATAAGCTTTCTTTGAAGGCAGATCTAAAGGTTTTAATGACTTTCGCAGCATAAGAGAGCCCTGCATCAAGCCACCAATACGCAAGTTGCCCTGAACACTATGCGGTGTTTTAGCTGAGAATATCAATTCATGATCTTTTGAAAAAGCCGTCGTTCAGACAGGTTTTCTTGCAGAATGTAGATCATTTACTGTACAACGTTTACTGCATATCGTTTACTGCACACAGGGTTCATGTCACGGACTAGCTCTCTATCTGCAGTAAAGGAAGAATTGACAGCTTTGATAAATTTGTCCTGTCGTGCGGCCAAGGTTCTTTTCTGCATTAAATAATGCATTGACACGCCGAAACCCTCCCGCCAATAAAAGAATCTGAAAAGTTGGACTAGTTGCCTTTCTGCAATTAGCGATTCAGTTATTAATGATATTAATTTGATATGAACATGATAATGAAACCATGGGAGGCTCATTATCATGTTATTCAAACTTTTATTTACGACGATTATAAGTAATTTATTTAATATTAATCTAGATATCTGCATTGCTTAATATATCGAAGACAAGTTGCTGTGCGCGGATTGGGATTATTTCATACGATGCTATTGTTTCATTTGTTAACATTATTACCAACGTTTAATGTTGGATAAAACTGAATGATATTTGCTAGTTTTTAAATTGAAAATGAATGAATATGCGCTCTAATGCTGTCGCTGGAGGCGACATACTAGAGCTTTCTTTTTACATTGTCAATTATTATACTATTGAAATACAAGTTTTTATTTGAAATCTGTAATGTAAATAGACCTGCAGCATATTTTCAAGCAAGTAAAGAAAATATTATATAAGGTAAAAAATTTACATTCCAGAATTAAATGTAATAGTACAAAAACAAGCGAAAAATAATTCGTTTCATACCGATTGTAATGTCATATATGTTTTTACAAATACGAAAACAAGGCGTATTTATTGAGCACAATTAACACTAGGTCTCAAGTTCTTGATTACATAATAAAAACGCCAATGCTAAACAAAGTTGAGATGGTTATTGTTTTTCCTTGCGTGAAAGTCTTCAAGCCATTGGGCACAATTTATTATGAAACAGTTGATGTAAGTCACCATGACCTGAGAATTGGTCGACGCAATCGGCGGCCAAACGACGTCACCCACTGCAAATCAGCCTATTCAACTCCTTGCCCTATTGCCGCACAAGGATAGAGTTTTCAATAATTTGAAATACATTATTCATTATCATTTACATACGTTATACCCCGTATAAAATTAGGGAAAACTAATGAATTATAACATTGTTGGGCAAAAGAAAAATGTAGATTATTGTAATTTAGTATATGGATAAAAATGACAAAAATAAATGTTCTAATTGTCTTCAATCACTGGCGTATGAAAGAGACATAACACGTAGTGGCGAATTCTCTGATACACCGCGTATGCCGGCGGTATACCTAATAATTTGAAATATATAAGAAATGTTTAATTACTATGGTAATCCCCTATAAAGTTATTGTGAAATCTCCTAAAAAAGAAATTTTGTACGTCTTTACAACAGATGCGAAAAATCACTGTTTTACTCTTTGGAGCCAATCAGTCTTCCTAATCTGTCTGCGCTATGAAGTACGTTATCTCGTACGTTAGAGAGAGACCTTTCAAACAGTTATCAATACTGTCCAGAGAATTCGCTAGCGCAGGGAAGTCACCGCATGCCGCATGCTATGCAATAACCTTCGGCTCCTCATGTTTCAAGGGTGAGGAGAATGGAGTTACGTTTCGCTTCTGTCAAGGTTTTGTGAAAATGACGTGTGTTAATGATCCAGAAGCTAGTGGTTCGTGTGATTGTGTTACAGAATAATTATTAAGGACTGAATTTCAGAGTATTGGGTATTTATGCATTGTCACTGTTACATTCTGAATTTAGTATTGCAGCAGGCAGCAATGTGCATTGACAAGTGTAGAGTTTCTTTTTCAAAGTCTGTCCAGCCTCTCTAGTTTCTTTTCACATTCAACGAAGAGAATGGAAGCTTTACATTGTTTTATGAACAGAAAGCTATTCAAACCGGCACCAAAACGCTGGAACTTCAACTCCCGACTCGTGTACACTGAACAAGATCATCGGGAAAATTTTACATTATTCTTTGAGCATCTGACAGACTCAAAAATCAATGCTTATTGGGAACCGTCAACATTGGTAAAGGCACAAGGGAGTCTTTACTTTTAGAGCCAATCCTGTCTCCCTCCATGAAACAGTCTCAATAATTTATGGACATACTGACATTCTTTTCAATATATTACAAGACAATTCTATTGATATTGGATACTGCTATTCTAAAGTGATACAAACTATGGAATGTTTAGAGGAACGCAGAAGAGGTTTCCAAAGCATTTGGCAAAATAGTTCTTCTGAGGTGATAAATAAACTTGGACAAAAGAAAAGGAAAACTAGCGAACCAAGTGAAGTTACGTTCATAAGAATTTTCAATGAGGTTTTGGACAATGTTATCAATCAGATAAGAAATAGATTTTCAATTTTGAAAGTTTTAGTTACATTACCCATCTTTATACCTTAAAATTTATGGACTACAAAACATCTTTCGTAATTTTCGTAATCATCATCGTAATTTTTTAAAAGCTTTTGAAATCCTAAGATTTAAACTTTGATTCAATACTTCTGAAAAATGAATTGACTGTTGTGTACTTGTCTCGAGATCAAGATTTTAAGGGAAATCTGTTACTCGGATTGTAAAAAACCTAAGCGAGAGAGACTTGACGTGCGCCATGCCGGAAGTATACAAATTGGCATGTCTACGTTCATCTGTACCAACAAACACAACTTCAATTGAACGGCAGTCAA
Organism: Teleogryllus occipitalis; assembly: GCA_011170035.1. NCBI lineage: Eukaryota > Metazoa > Arthropoda > Insecta > Orthoptera > Gryllidae > Teleogryllus > Teleogryllus occipitalis. The sequence continues at coordinate 23,661 of BLKR01005320.1, forward strand.
ACACCTTCAATAGAGTGAAATCTCTCTACAGATAAAACATGGGCCAAGAAAGACTATCTTCGCGGCCAATGATGGCGATTGAAATGCATTTACTTCGTGAACTGCGATAAGATGGTGATATACATTTTGCACAAGCTGATTTAGAGCGATTTTTGAAAAAATCTCGACGAGTAGAGCTCACTTTTCAGTAAAGTCGGTGAGTACTCGGTTTCACTTTTAAGGAAAACTATGGCAGAGGTAGTTTCCAGAAGGTGCGGTATACTTAAAATGTTCATGATTCGCCACAGATAACATGCAATTCTTTTAATTAACAGAGCCCTCCTTCCCTTTCCCTTACCTTCCTGGAAGAATATCTGGGACGGTGAAATACCAAAGTCGGAGGTTGGGGTAATCAACTTGTCTCATGAAACACGAGTGAAATGTTTGCATTGCGACTGAACCGATGACCGAGCTAGCTCTTGATTTGTAAAGATACAGAAGGTCAAATTCAAATCAAATGGCAGCCTACGTCTAGAACTAGACACAAACATGGAATTGAAGGCAGGTTAACGGGGCTTGGTCAGTAGAAATAAAAAGAAATTCACAAAATATTTGTTTGCCGACGTTTCGGAAAATATATTTCCATCCTCAGGGCTGTATAATATAAGGAGCAAAACACAGTTACAATAAGGGTACGAAAACACGTGTCGGATACAATTACAATATCTGGCTACAGTTGAACCCATTTCAAAATTTTGTTGACAAGAAATACATACATTTCAACCACCAACGAAGTGTATACATTATTTAATTATGTGCTGCATCTTCTTGAATATTAGGCACCTCACAGGAAGTGAGGAACATACAAACATCCTCACCAAAATAAAAATTATAGGTCTTTAAAACCCAATCAATACTCCTTTCTTTTCCTGGAACATGGTATCAAATACATGTTTGGGCATGGCGGTCTTGTCTCGCGGAGCGCAGTTCGCCGGATTGGATTTGATTGATTGATTGATTTTTTTTTCGTGTTTCCGGGCGCGTCAACTGCTTCGGTCATTAGTCCCGATAGTGTAGTGCATGCTTTTTTCTCGGGAGATGGCGGTGATCTTCCCCCGCTGGATGGCGAGATCCGGCGCCGACCTACCGTCGGCTAGTGGGGTTTCCCCCTAACCAGGACTCTCCCACCAACGGGGCACCGCCCCAGTCGGGACAAGCTCGAAGCTCCCAAAATATGTGGTAGTGTAGTGCATGTTAGTGTAAGTGTGTGCGTAAGGGGAGAGGATAGGACAAGGAACAGGAGGGACAGATGGCGCGCGATCCGTGGCCCGTTTGGTAGGGTACTGCTCCGGCATTCGCCTGGTGCTGATCGGAGAAACTACGGAAAACTACCGATCAGAGCAGCCGGCCGCTAGAATTCTCCTTCAGACAGCAGCTGAATTCGACCTAGCTGAAAAGCTAGTGTCGAAAATCCTGTCGCCGTCAGGACTCGAACCTACGACCTCCTTGTTAGAGGCGCTGCAGTGACATCAGTTGATGCACTGAGCTACCGCTACTCGCCGGATTGGAGCCTCCGGCATTTGGCGACCGACCGACTCAGAGTCAGCAGTCTCGGCCGTTCACCGGCGACTGGGAGCCTGCACCCGGTTGCCACGGGCGGTCGGGCGCATGGTCTCCAGAGAAAGAGGGGCGAGCGAGCTCGGGCCGGTAAATCGCAGAGAGTGCAGACCTCCACTGCATACACGATTGGGCAGGCAATAACAAAAAGTAGCAAAAACAATTGGTGGTGAGATTAACAATCCCGAACTTTCCAATGGAAATAACAAAGAAATTTATTGTATTCACAAAACGTTTGATTTGACCTTCGCTCGTGCTAATGTAAAATGTTGTTCAAGTATTAATCACTATAAGTGATTTTTGCTAAAGAAAAATATTGTAAAAATGTCACGTTTAATATTAATAAGAAGTAATTGGTTTCTAATGAATTTTATAATAAATACGTTTATCATCAAACAACGCTTTTCTTTTGCACACAAAAAATAATGCAAATAGTACTATTATGAACTCTATCACAGCACTAGTTGCATTATGAAGCTCCTTAAAGCATCTGCTTGATTGCGCCCATCCCATCGCATCGCATCGATAAAGGGTGTTTTAAGTTTGGCGTACCATGATGAGCAGAGGAATTTCAGTCGTCTTCTATTTAGGGCTGTCCCCAGCAGCGTCACTGACTTTGAAAGTTTCCTGGTACAAAGACCTTTTATTTACCATTATTTGAAAGAACCTTTTTAGGTAGCATACACACTTCGACGCAACTTTCACACACTAAAGGGCTGATGTACGATTTTCTGAAATCTTCTCCCTTTCAAGGAAACTGCTTCAGGGAAGTTATCCGTGTTTGCGTAATTTTAACTTTTATGTTCTTTTCTGGATAGTAACTTTTATGTATAGGAAACATTTCTAAAAGAAAATACCAATTATATTTGCGTTGTAACGCATTAGGTAGTTAAATGTAATTTCGAGCGATAGAGAATTACTCAAATTTATTGTACTGTCAAATTTACTGTCAAATGTCGCTGAATGAGTTTCTCACAAAACTGTTTTCAGACGCTTCTTTTATCCAGCTCGAATTAACTTGCATAGAATTCACAGTTTGAAATGAATTTTGAATCACGAAATGATTTAGAGTGCAAGTAATGTCAAATGTTTTGTGTGTGACAAGTAATGTGCAAGTCATGTCAAATGTGTTGTGTGAAAAATTCATATAAAAAATCAGGCATAATAGCCAGTATTTCAAAGACACATGTAAAACCTATGAACGACCTTTGATTTCATCTTAATTAATACTTCTTAATGTAGATAATTTGTGTAGAAGATTCAATTATCGCAGAAGCCTCCGTCGTACCCGAGGATTAATGCCTTTGCAATTTAGGACCAACCTGTCCCTTTCTTACAAATGAGAACATCGTGGGTGTATGGTAGCATTGTTTCCATTCTCAAATTTTAAAAACTACATTCACTCATTGAATCCTTTTAGGAAAGTGTAATAAATCCGATTTTCTCCCAAACAAATATGTGAATTTCGATCTGGAGTAAAATTTGTAATGTGAAAGGCAATGTGCAATGTGTATGAAGAGAAACATAAAACCCCTTGTTCCAGAAGCACGACAGATGTTCAGTGTATTTCTTTTTTTGTAAAAAAGGGCAAACTTCTCAATAACACGAGGTAGAAGTAAGTTCTTTTAGTGACTTTGGAATGGTTGTAGAAGGTCAACCTGTTTATGGTATATTGTTCCAGGATAAATCGGTGCTTTTTGCTTATGGCATTCAACGTATTTATTCAAACGGAACATCATACTTTTCTTTGCGTTGTCATTGTACTCATGGTTTCACGTAATAGCATCGTAACGTTTTCCGAGATATAAGGTTTCTCTGTTGGCTCTCAGGCCATTGAGCGTTCATTCCCTTTGTGTTTTCTTTGTCTGAACGGAGTATCGTGTTCAGGAGTCGTTGGCCTTCACTATCGATTTGCTGCCTCGACCCAAGTTCTATATAGAACACGCACATCTAGGAAAAGCGTTCTTTTTCGTTTTTATATCCTCTGCTCTGCCGTTATCGTAAGGAACATTCCTAAGACTAAGAATGAATTTGCACCCTCTTTATTTTACATTACGATTAGCATTTTGCTTTGTGTCGTTTCATTTCCCAAACAGCAAGTAAAATAATGCGCAAGGCAGAGTAAAGACTGTTGATGGTCGAAGATTAGTGTACAAAGTAAAATGAAGGGTACAGAACTTTTGAACGGGATATTACTTGTATTCAAAACTTGTTATTAAAACGAATAGTATTTTGCCATAACGGTATAGAAGGTGATCACAATGATATTCACCATTGCTTTGCTTTACAATTTTTTTTCTTTTACAACATGTGTTTATGTACATTTCGTGTAAACCCAAAAATGTTACACTTTACATAGAAATTTATTAAGAAATGAAATATAAGAAGGGAAATTTCGCAGCTTATACATGAAATGATCAAAGATAATCTTCAATTTTCTGAAATTAATTTATGTTTAAGTTATGACAAACTCACAAGCCCTAAAATTCCCGGGCGAATAAATTGATATAGAATTACAATTCAATTCAATTTCAGTTGGCATTCATCCGAAAAATTAAAGTAGAAACAACTGAAGAAAAAATCGATTGGCGCGACATGTAAATCCATGCCCTATTTGCGACGCCTTCGATCTTCTACGCCCTAAGCGTGACCTGGCTTTCTCTCCGCCGCAGACACCGGACGCGCCCCCTCAACCGCCACCCCGCCCGATCCAACTAATTCTAACTAATCTCAAGATTTCCTTTTTGACAAATACTGAATAACTTAACCATAGTATATCTTATTGCTAGTTTCACCTACAGAGGCTTCCTCCCATACCTTCAATCTCCGTTCTCTTATATCATTGATGCGTGAGATAAACAATCCGACTTTTATTTATTTATTTATTTACGTCAAAAAACAGTTAAAAACTGCGTATGACGGGCTATGGGGAAAAGTGAATTGTGTGCACATTTTCAAAATTCTGTGATCCCTACACTAAGTCATATACTACTTAAGTTTTGAATTTTGAAAGGGAGAAAACAAAAAAACTCCCATGTAATAAAATTTATTTCAAGGATAAATAAGCAATAAATTTGAATTTTGAAAGGGAGAAAAAAAAACAAAAAAACTCCCATGTAATAAAATCGATTTTCAAGGATAAATAAGCAATAAATTTTGAATTTTGAAAGGGAGAAAAAAACAAAAAAACTCCCATGTAATAAAATCTATTTTCAAGGATAATTGTGTGATAAAATCTATTTTTGTGATAAAATCTATTTTTGTGATAAAATCTATTTTTGTGATAAAATCTATTGTGTGATAAAATCTATTGATGTAATAAAATCTATTTTCAAGGATTCGACTTGTTCTGCTATTTCTTTCTTTTGCGACACTTTTAATCCCAAACTTCAATTTCACATTTTCCCTCCGAATTTCCCCATGCCCCATCACCTACTTCAAGTTTCCGTAGCGCAACCTATTAGAATGACATGTAACCAGTCTTCACCCTCGCCATAGAAAACGCATATCTCATATACAGTGTGTCCCACCAACTGTGGACCACCCCCATAGCTTCTGAATGGTTTGTGATATCGAAATATACATTTCGCTCAACAATGTAGAATCATGGGGTAAATAATATTCTGAATAGATTTTGTTCGTAATATTTTTAGTTTTTGAGAAATTTAATTTTCTTTTATTTTTTAAACGGAATGATATATTTTTGTCACCAGCAATTGATAGATCACGAAAAGAATAATACAATGATGTATCATTTGTTAGTATTTTGTTAGAACTTTTAGTACAAAAATGGACTTTCTGACGTGTGATTTTAAAGTAAATGGACAATATTTCCCCTTGCAACTGTCGTCTTTGGGAAAGGTAGTCTTCGCGGCGCCGAGCCTGTTATGCGCCCCAAAGTGGCCACTTTCCCCAAAGGCGACAGTTGCAAGGGTCACTAAAGGAATAATGTTCGTTTAATTTAAAATCACAAGTCAAAAAGCTTACTTTTATACTAAAATTTCTATCAAAACACTAACATAATACATCATTGTATTCCTCTTTTTATGGTATATCCACTGCTTATGAGAAAAAAATACAGTTCTCTTTTAAAATTCAAAGATTAAATTTCTCGAAAACTAAACATATTTCAAAGAATACCTCTTCGGTATATTACTTTCCCCATGATTCCGCACTGTTGAGAGAAAACTGCAGGTCGATACCATGAACGGTTTAGAAGTTATCGAGGTGACACATAGCTGGTGGAACACCCGGAATGTTTTCTTATCGCATTTCCTCAACTTCCAGCCTCCCATTCGCAACGAGGCATATCCACTTCTCACAGGCCCACTGAGAGTGTCTATGTCATCTGCGCGTCATCACCCACGCTCGAGAAGTATCTAGTTTTCCCCGAGTTTCGACGTTTCCCCCGAGTTTCTCACATCAGTGCCTCTGACCGGGAGGTCCTAGGTTCAAGTCTCGACGGCGGGAGGATTTTCGACACTAGCCTTTTGGCTAGATCGAATTCAGTCGCTGTCTGGAGGAGAATTCTAGCGGTCGGCTGCACTGATCGATAGTTTTCCATGGTTTCTCCGATCAAAACCAGGCGAGTGCCGGAGCAGTACCCTAACTAACGGGTCAAGGACCGCGCACGATATTTCGTTCTCTTCCCTGTCCTATCCTCACCCCTTACACACACACTTACCGGAAGACGAGTACTACACTACCATGGTACACTACACTACATCCCACATCCCACATACCGGGAGACCGGTCGGAGGCTTAGAGTTTGTCCCGTCTGGGGCGGTGCACCGCTGATGGGACCTTACCTGGTTAGGTAAAGCGGAGGAAGACTGCCACCTTCCAACGAAAAACATGCACTACACTTACGGGAGTGATGAACTCTGTAGTTGACGTACCCGGAATCACTAACAAACAATTAATCAGACAATATCCCGAGTTTCTGATATAATTTCTTATTGTACGATGCCAGCAAGTCTTTAGACCTTTTTGTACACGGTACACAGTTCGCCCAGTCTCGTACAGAAACATCAAGATCCGAAACTAGAAGTATGTCGTATTCGCATGTTCTGGACGATTTCTGCACAAGTTGCCCCAAGACACCGCCAGGGGATCTGCGGACACAGAAATGAATTGCGACGTTCGAGCAGAACATTATAAGCAGAGAATAAGCATTCAAATACATTCATTCTCGGTGTTTTTGCACATGCGTTTTGAGCGTGTGTTTTTTAAATTTTCATAAACCCCAACAAGAACAAATGACCCCACGTTTCAACACAATGTCCATTACCTTAACGAAACCTCCTTGATTCTGGCACGCAATGCAGACATTTTCTTCAGAGCAACCCTCTATTTTAATTATGTCCTTATTTGTACGTTACATTAATGAAACATTGAACTAAATAAATTTTAATTTTTTTATTTTGTGCCTGGAAATGTTCATGATTCGTTTCTCGTGAACACTGAATCGTTTTTGAAAGCTATAACTTTATTTTCGGCCATGTTAAAAAAGTAACGGTTGTACAAATATCCCCGGGGAGTAAATCGTTGGGTTCCTGACCCATGATAGTCTTTCCGAGAAGTCAGTTGGCAGTTATTGCAGACAAATGTAGCTATAATCGTTTTCATTTCACCTACTAAAGCTTCTCTAATTATTATTATTATTATTATTATTATTATTATTATTATTATTATTATTAATTATTATTATTATTGTCATTATTACTATGTGAGGACAAGGTTAATTTTCGTTGAACTCTCAGAATTTTCGCAAACCGCAAAAATCAGATAAATCCGAGAAAGTATATGCTCGTTCGGCGCCAATAGTTTGTATTTGATTGCCGTTATCGAGAAAATATATATTGCGGAATCGGCACTCTTAAATGATTTAATTATTTATTTTATCCAAATGAAATCCCTCGATCCGGGTCATTCTGTGATCTTCCAAAAACATGATCATGAAACTTTCTACGTTGATCTTACCTTACTTTCACTTGCTTTCAACATCTGGCGGACGAAACGAGTCCGAGGTAGGTTTACTCGACGTTCAGTCATTTCTCATGCCTGTTTTTATCACTTTCCAGTAGAATTACTATCTACACGCCTTATTCTCTCATGGCTTTCTATTTGTATTAATTTATAACATAACCCACAAAATATGAAGATAATTCGTAGTCTCATATGACCAGATGCTGCATAATTGTTAAAGGTGATTTCATTTGTTCCTCCACAACGCATCGAGCTCAGTCAATTTGAAGTGGAACACGCATTTGATAGAACTGTAATTTTCTCAATTAATGTATTATGCCCCAAACAAACCGGGAATCAGTCATTGCAGTTTCATTACCACGTGTGATTATGGGTTAAAATAGCTCTTTACAGGATGCATCCGGAAGTAAAAATATAATTCTCGTTTGAAATCCATTAAATTAATAAAATTTAGATTTTATGGACACATTTGCAATTCTTGGAAGTTCATTGATGTTATAAAGAAAATTAATTTAAGAATTGAAACCATATTATCTTGCATTTAAATCGAGGTTGATCGCCTTTCACAAATCTTCTCAAACATTTTGTTTCAATTCATTGCAATGAAACGTCTGTAAATTTTTAATTCATAATTTAATTAAAACTTTGGACGTCCGATCTGGGAGGAGCGAACAGTAAGCTAGCAGAATTTTCTAATCGTTTACTTTTAACTCTATGATAACCTTGCTGTAATTTTCTCGAGAGTCACTTTGATCTTGTATTTATTAATGTATTTATACTTGTTTAGCCTGTGGCACGTTTAAGAATTTCGCGAATATCGTGATCCCATTCATGACCAATTCACACACTGTTACAAAAATCAATACCGCACTATGTAACTTTTATTCTATGCCTCGACTGTTTTTTCAGTAATCTTTTGCATTGCGACAAAATAATATTCCCTATTTTATTGCAACAGCATTACTTGTATTAACATTTTATTTATTTATTTGTTTATATATTTGTTGATTTGTTGTTTGTTTGTTTATTTATTTATTCATTTATACACAAAATGTAGTACGACGGTTGACTCACTTTGAAATAATTCTGAACGGGTATCATAAATTCTTTAATTTGGTTGTCAATTCATTTAAATGGCCGTTCCATTTGATCTTCCACTGAAATGAGTGACCAAAATGTTTTTTACCGTTAACATCAGTTAATGACACATCGTTCATTTTCAATGGAGCATACAGTTGTTTATTTGAAATCGAAAACGGCATTGAAACCATTTTTACTTCCTTTACTGTTAATTTGTTCCAAAAAATGAAGGGCAATTTTAAACAATTTTAAACATCTGGTATTGTATTAATGATTTTGTATTGCAAAGATCATTCACCAAGAGAACTGTTCTTCTGTTGCGAATCGTCGAGAGCATTTCGTTTATAATAGACTACAATCGAACCTTGCGGGACTCCATGTGAAAAATATTGGTGTTAAGCAAATCCGGGGGAAAATCAAATGTATTAGCATTAGACAATAACCCAGAAGAACAGCTTGTACAGGTGATCTTTCTGCATTATTGTGCATACTAGCAAAAACCGTAAAAAATGTAGCTGAACAAAACTCTATTTGCATCATCAAAATCAGCATCATCATACCTTGAAATATTTTTTTCGGTGGTTATAATGTTGAAATTGCAATATTACCAGTTCATATCTCGTATGGAGGTAACATACAAGGCCATTGGATGTTGGAAATGTTTGAAGAGGAGCATATTAGTTCATTGGTATGTTCAATGCCAGATACAGTAAGAATATATTTGAACAGAGCAACGCTTGAAAAAATTAAGTATAAATGAAATTTTCAACACATGAAACTACTTTTACAACAGTTTACAGCGTTGGCGATGCCACATTTACCTACTAAATGAGTAAACTGATAGTGAAGAAGCAGCACGTACTTTCTCGCCCGTACTTTCAGGAAAAATACACGAAAAATACTCAAATTTTCAAAAAATTTTACATGACCTTATTTCAAAATATATCTTTAAATCAACAGATTTCATTGAGGGGAAAAATCTGTATCTTCTTAATTGTAGTTGTAGGAAGATGCAGAAAAAACTTTTGAAATTTTCGAAAAATCAGTTTTCAACGTAAATGTGACCCAAACCTTCTCCATAAAGTCTTTCACACTAACCAACAACAAAATTTAATCAAAATCGATAATGCTATTTTTTGAAAATTTTTAAAATGTTCCAGGGCCTTGATATAAAGTACCGTTCAAAATTAAAATATCAATTTTAAATTCTAGGGCCGCGACATGAGCCAGATCGATTAGGGAATTTTGGTGGGAAATTGGCGGCACGATTTAGCCGCTATTGTTCACAGACGGGCGGGCGGACGGGCGGACGGGCGGACGGGCGGACGGGCGGACGGGCGGACGGGCGGACGGGCGGACGGGCGGACGGGCGGACGGGCGGACGGGAGGGCAGGCAGGCGGGCAGGCGAGCAGGCGGGCGGGCGGGCGGAGACACGGACGTTTTGTCGTCATTCGAATTTTAGGTATTAAGGAGCCACAAAACGGATTCTTGCTACACCATGTGTTAGATTTTTTTCTAAATTTAGCAACGAATTTATCCACTGTTTCGTTTTCAGAGCCCGGTAATAAGAGTTTTTCTGCTTAAAATTTGCTGTTTATTCTCGCAGCATTACATAACTTACTCTCTATGTAAGCAGTAACGAGAAAGTAATAAGTGGGAATATTTGTGCTGGCGGCACGCAGATGCGTGTTGGAGCGGGCGCGGTTGACCGGCCCCTCCGCCGCGTGTTTCTGCCACTCGCAGAGCGCCCCTGTGACATTTGCGGGGGAGGACGGGGGCGGGGTCGACCATTGGTGTCGCGGGCGTCAAACGACGCTCACCCTTCCACTCCGGGGATGGGATTGGAAGGCTCTGCTGTAGCGGAGGCTCTGAGTCGTATCTGCATGCGAGACTGCGCCTGGTCGCAGATGATAATGGCACGGCGCAGACTAGGCAATCAGCACGCTTTTCTCCTGACTAATACACCATCGTGACGAAGAAGGTGCCATTCACAATGCACTGTATTGAACAGACAAAAGACGCCTCGACAATAAGGTACGAAAAGGAATGTCAAGGCATCCCTACTATCTTTTCAGATAATCCCATTATATTAAGTAGTGACGAACCTAATAAAAAGTCATTGAATTGGTGCTTGGAAAAAGAGCCATTTATTTCACTCTTCCGAGAGATTTTGAACGGCTCAAAAAAAAGATATTTTGGAGATACAAGATATATTTCTAGGCTGAAAAAAATGATATTTTGGAGATACCCTGATCAGAGCAAACACTACGGATCTGTTACGGCGTCTATACGGGTGATTTACAAACAAACTCCTGTTCGGTAATTTACATTTCTAGTTTTCTATTAAATACACGTGTGTAATATAAAAGCTAATAAAAGCATCAGCTTGAGGTCACTAATCAAATGAATAATGTTGTCATATTTAACAGTCTTTCAGTACAGTCGGATTTTCTCTGCCGCAACTGCATGATATTGGCAATGATATTGGCAATGATTGGCAATGATCTATGGTGCGTCTTTCCAAACGCCCTGGGCTGTTCTTATAAGCAGGTGGCTGCAGTCCCGCTCGATTCTCCATTGTCCACATTCTCCGCCGCATTTGGAGTTGCCGCTGCCACCGCCATGAACGTCGAGTGAAGCACATCACCTCGGACGGTCGCTGGGCGGAGCTCGGGAGAGTGGGCGAACGCAGTATTTTCCCTCTCTTCCCCTCCCCTAGCCTTGCGTGGCGCACCAGGTGCGGGGAGGAGGATGTCGGCGGGGGGAGGGGGAAGGAAGTGCTCGTTGACCTCTCGCGGACTCGGCGCTCTCTCGCTCCGTCATCCCTCCCGGCGCTTCGCCCTTTCCTAGCCGCATTGGAGTCCTTCGGGGCCTCTTTTTCAACCCAATTTCTCCCCAATTTTTAGTTCACGTGTTTTATTTCGTTCTTGTTCATGCGTTTTTTTACCTTATTTCATTTGAACTCGTTTTCGCGCGCGTTCCCTAGTTTCCCAGCTGCTTTGTGCTCCTTATCCTCGCATTATCGCTTTTTCTGCTGCCGTTTCATAGATCTACCGTTTCGTACTCGGTTTCTCGTTATCGGAGTCGCACTTCTGTCTTTTTCGGTCCAAAATGTTTCGTCCCTTTCTTGGCCATATTTGGCTCCATATTTCTGCAGTGTTTAGTTCTCTCTTGCCATTTCGTAACCTATGCGTACATCACGCTCTGCCGGTCTCTTAACGAACTCGCGGCGACTGAACTCATTTCTCTTGCCTTCTCTTTCGTGTTTTCTTCCTATCTACGCTCCTTTGCAAACACGCGCTTCTTTTAATCCCCCTCATCGTTCTCAATTCCACGTCGCCTCCCCCCTCGCGGTCTTTTGAGACTCTTTTGAGCCCTTCCTTCTCCAGCTCGTCCTTCGCCGCCCCTCGCCGCCCCCTCGCCGCCCCCTCGCCGCCCCCTCGCCGCCCTCTCGCCGCCCCCGCGCCGCCCCTCGCCGCCCCCGCGCCGCCCCCTCGCTGCCCTCTCGCCGCCTCCACACCGCCCCCTCACCGCCCCCACGCCTCCCTCTCGCTCTGGCTCAACTTCCCGCGTCCCTTTCGCGCCACCGCGGCGTTCCTCGGAAAACGCGCGCGTTACACGACTCAATATAATTACGGTGATGGAGGGAAAGGTAAGCGCATTCATAGAGATCTGAGCAGGAAGGAGAGCTGACGTGCACGCGGAGCCCGGGGTGGGGGAGTGGGGCGGGGCGGGGCGGCAGACGCAGAGCTGGGTCGGGCGGCAAAGCTGTCAGCGCCCCCGAGAGTAGAAGCGATGGGAGAAGCGAAAGACAGGGGGGAGAGACGGGGAAGAGAGACGAAGCAGCGCCGACGAGCACGAGGCGGGGCGGAGAAGAGGGGGAGAGGCGGGGCGAGGGACGGGGCGCCATCCCCCGCTGCGTCCCCGCTCCGCTGGACGGAGCCTAATTAATCATCTTGACAAAGTTTAATTTCCGATTTCATTCCTGATTTGCAGGCGGCGGCAGGGCGGTGGCGGGTTGTGCGGGGCTGCGGACGAGGCCCGTTCCGCTTTGCTCCGCACGCCCCGCCCCGCCCCGCCCCGCCCCGCCCCGCCCCGCCCCATCCCGCCCCGCCCCAACCCGCCCCGCCCCATCCCGCCCCACCGCGTGTCGCCTACTCCCTCTCCCCGCCCACTTTCGTGCTCTCCACGACCAACTTACAAACTAAATTGTCAACTACTTTATTAATTAATCACCACGTTTATTTCCCGCGAATAGCAGCACGTGTTTTGCGGGTGCAGGTAGCCGCGATGCTGCGGGCGGCCGCAGAACAGGGGCCTGGCGCGTCAGCGGGGGGGGGGGAGGCAGAGAGAAGAGTGATGGCAGCGGGAGAGACAGTTGAAGAATTTCCCAAAATGGAATACAGTTTCCGGGAAATGAATCTGGTATAATGAATTCTTATTTTGTTAGCTCGGTTCGTTGTGGCCTCTTCCTCCGCGATCCTCTCCGCTGCCTGATCACGTAAGACCTTTCCCCGGTGTCTCTCTGGGAAGCGGTACGGGACTCGGGCCTGGTGAAGGTCTTCTCTCACAGGTCATTATGGATAAACCAAAAATATTCATGTTTTCTCATTATTTCAAGAACTGTGCATTTTTATGATTGATTATAAAACATGAATATTTATTGAGTGATACGTTTTTTGTAATTAGTTGGTTTTGACTGTATAGTTTTCACGGTATTCCACAAATAAAGAGTCGGTGAATGATCAGAATGTCGGTTTTATTATTTACTCATCAAAATGGAATCCCTCAATATTTCTGCAGCGTCTGCCAATAAAATAAATATAACAAAATTTTAGTACCATAGACTTTTGCACCCATGACTGCTTTACGACGAGCCAACAGAAATACTTATCCGAACCCGAAATGATCCGTTCGTCGCCTATTGAGGAACTCGATCGTATAAGGTGCACCCTGACGGTGGATAAAACTATTGCTTAGTAGAATATTCTCTTTTCGAAATTAAAATAATAGAAAATATTTTCATGTTTGAGACCTAATGAGAAATCGTAAATGGGTAATATTTTACTCGTGTATAGTGTGCTTCTCAGTATCTGTAATTATGTTTCGTAACTGCCTGGCGAAATAATATTGAATGAGGAAGTCGAGAAATTTAACATAATTTCATTACATTAAAAAGTCTGAGCTGAAATAATGGCAATAATAATAATAATAATAATAATAATAATAATAATAATAATAATAATAATAATAATAATAATATTGGGACCACGTCCTAGAAGGTGCCGCTTGTAATTTCCTATTGTGGATTTTCCCGTTAAGTTTTATTTTGCATTTCAATGTAAGAAATAATGAACATGTCGCGGACATTCAGACTTGTTTCTCTCCACTCAGGAAATCCTTTAGTGACATACGGCAAATGGCAAGGTTAAGTGTCACCAGTGATGAATTATCTAATATACCAAGCAAGGCAAAAAGTAAGTTTTAAAATGCACGTTTATTCTTCCTTTTTACAATTCTACATTGAATTTTAATGGGAGAATGATGTTCTCTAGTAAAAAGTGGTTTTAAGTTTACGATGCTTAATTAAAGATATACTGTTATTTTAGTTTTAGTTTTAATTTTGTATCGTGTTGAGGCTATAAAACATTTTCCTAGCATGTGACATACTTCATTCTAATCAGAACAGTCACCACGTTTCAATGAGTTATTTCCTTTTTGGGTCTTGACATTGTATGACCAACATGCATGTGTCGCCTCAGACCAACAGACCTGACATGCATGTATCGCCTCTCTCTCCTTAAATGCGCCAGGGAAAATGATCAAGCAGAAGGAAGATATGATAACATTCTTAATTATAAAGATTCTAAAACAAAATTATTAAAAAGAATAATTAAAGAAACCAATGTATATAACATCGTTAAGAGGAACCTCTTACTATATACGTGCAGTTTGGCTTCTTTTCATACTTTCATCATGCATATGTTTCTCAAGATGGTATTTTAATTGTAAAATGTATCAAATTGTTTAGTTGCTAATGGCTTCGATGTCAATGCGACAACAAATTAAGAAAGAAAGGTGTGAAAAAGTAAAATTATATTAATTGTCAATTGAAGCGAACCCATGAATCATGCAAACAAATCCAATCATATGCAATGTTAGTAATTAATAATACATATTCTACAAGTATACTTGTATTGTTATCATGGAAACTTTTCGAAAGTTATCGGTAAAGTAAATAACAACACTTTTACAAGGATGACTGGGAGAATGAATCAATTGAAGAATGAAGGGAAATATTACGGAAATTCAGTTTTAAACAGTATTCCGTTTAAAAGGAGTATTTTTGCATAAACATTGTATGTACTAAATTTTTCCCTGCATTTTATAACTTGATCACAGAAATGTTCCTGGATATTTTTATGCCTTATTTACGAACATATTCAACCATTTATATTCTAGTTGTTTTTGTTGCGTATTGAAGGAGTAACTTATTTTAAAATATCAGCATCTTATAGTGAAAGTATTGTAAAATGTCTCCATTTTTGAAATACTGTACATATTTTTTCTCAGAATTAATCGTCAATTTATGCAAACCAGTTTTGTTTCGGAGGTTTGTGATGCTACAGCTTTATCTGAGCTCATTTTCACTCGTGTTTCTTTTTCAAACATTACAATTCATTGCACAGTAGTTTTATGCAATACTAGGAGGACCGTTCCGGAAGTAATGCCTTTCACTAATTTTTATGATGGCTACAGTAAATAAAAAAGTAATCTTAATGCAATGTGTTAGAACAAGGGTTTTTGAACACAACATAATTTTTCAATATAGTCCCCCTTTTTTATGCATTCTCTCCATCGATGAACCAGTGCCTGCATGCCACGTTCGTAAAAATCTGTACCAGCCGAGGTGACCCGGAGTTCTTATGGTGCCATTCCATGGAGTGCGTTTTCTTTCTGGATCGTAATGGTGACACGATGTCTCGTCACCAGTGATAAATCGATCCAGAAAACGGCCACCTTCACCTTCGTATTGGATCGTCAGTTCCTCACAAACTTCCATTCGGTGCTGTTTGTGTTCCAGCGCAAGTGATCGCAAGACTCACCTTATGCATAATTTTCGGTAATTCAATTTACTCAGCATTACCTCTAATGCATTGTAACCAATATTCAGCCCTGTTCGCAGTTCCCGGTCGTGATGCGCCTATTCGGGCGGATCGAAGCGCTCCTCATTACGTGGCGTGGCAGCTGTGCGTAGATGACGATTACATAGTTTGTCTTTTACGTCGCTGTCTCCATCGCTGAAAGGCAGTCCCCATCGTCACAGTGTACTGACATCCCCTGTACGTTTTCCGTTAGAGTTCACCAAGCATGTGTGGATGTCAATACGTGCGATTTCCTCCGATGAGAAAAATTCAATCACAGATCTGTACTTCTCACGCGCGTCCCAGCTAAATGCCATTTGTCACTTATTACTGTCAGATAGCAACGAAATTAAACGAACATTAACTGGGAGGATCAAATTCCACTTTTATGTCACTCACATTCGTTTTTGATGCCATAAGCCAACGTAAAAAAATCGGAGGCATTCATTTCGGAACGACCCTCGTATTTTTGCCTTGATACTTTTCTTTGGCTCGCCGTACGTGATATTCTCCCCAGGTGAGAAGTGAAACCTTTCCCTATTTGTTATGTGTTTGCTTATCGGCCTGCCTGTTATGTCACAAATTGCGTGTGTCTGTTGCAGGTGAGTGGCGGGTCGCCAGAGGCGCTATGCCACGTGCTGTGGGCATTGAGAGTCTCCGAGGCAGCGCTCGGGATGCGGTCCTGGGCATCGCATTCACCAGTGCGGTAGAAGTATAACTGGGATGGGCAATATAATGATTTTCATTGGATCGCTTCTACAAGTTTGGTTTGGACAGGGCGTAACGGGCCGATCTCTCGTAGATATTTTTGCCCACCCTATCTTTAGCTGGGAGAGCCGTTTTCTGTGATATTCACATGGCTGTCCGGGACATGCCTGAGGAAGGTTGGAGAACGGCGACCGAAACGTTGCCATCTGTGTGTAGGATGCAACACCTCCCGGAAAGCCAAGCAGGTACTTTTTCCTGCCGCGGAAACCTATCACGATTTTAGCTTCCTGTCTTGAATATTATCGACTTACTATTATAAATATGTATACAAAGATGCAAATGAAATATTAAGCACAAAAGAAAAAATTGTGATAAACGAAACATTCATATAAAAATGTGAAATATAGTGATACACAGATTTCTTCATAGCAAAATAGCATTATTCATAGCTAATTTAATTACTAATTGTTTACACATGTTTTTTTAATATTTTATGAGTCATTGTTGTTATTGAGTATACCGCGAGAATAATAATTCTCATAAAATTACAATTACAAATTTTCACAAAAACATTTCTAACAATTCATTTAACAGTGGTAACCACAAGTCAAAAAGACAAGAAATTACGGACCGTAGTCTGTAAATAAGTTTCAAATTAAAACATCTGAGAGCATGAAACACAGGTAAACACTAGAATCGATGAAAATTAAATTAAATCAAGGTTAGTGTAAATAATGTTCAAAATACAAAATGCGTACTTTAAATTCGTAATAATACAGATTAACAAACAACAAGCAAATATAAAATTTTTGAATTATCTGTCATGACATACATTTGATACACACAAATAGAGGTTATGGTTAGAACGAAACCATTATATTGAGATAGGGTAGTTATATTAGATGAAAGAAGTAGAGCGATTTTAAAACATTACTCTCGGAGAGGATTCATGTCCGAAACAATGAAAAAACTTTGAATATACAAATAGTCTCCAAGTTGAACATTTTTTCTTTAAGTATTGTCCTCGTATGTATCAATGAACGGTAAAAAATCGCGTCCTATTTTCGGCAAACTTCGTAGTTTTGAAATTCGATACAAGTGAACATTTCAAAACTACAAAATTGATGATAGAGATTTTTGTCCTAAACAAATTCTGTTTAAAAAAAACCTTCTTTGAAAAGTTCGTGTACGGTTTTTTTAAAAGACGAGTAGTTTCACATAATTTTTGGTTGAAATTAATGCAAATTATAAAAAGAATAATTTCTCAAAAACTACTCCAATTGTTTTCTTTATTTTCTTTTTCATTTTTAATGCAAGGGATACTGAAAAGAAAGATGTAGGTATCATTTTCGTTCACCTCTTTTAATTTTCAAAAATTGAATGTTGGAAATATTTGATTGAGAAAATTAAATATTTAAGCATCGGTCTGAATTCGAACGTCACTAACTGACTAATTGAAAGAACGTACCCAAAACAATCCAATCCGTTATATGCACATCGGGATTTGCCAAAGTGAACAATAAATTCTTTGACAGCGAGTGAAAAATTAAGGTACTATGTGAGTGTGGAAAGGCCGAGTTTAATATGTCTAAAGCGACTCTTTTATTTTAATTTTTACTTAAGATTTGCATTAACGTTTATTATTTTTCTGGGAAAAGTTGTCATTTTTCGCTGTAGCTTTAGAATATTTTATCTTTACTACGCAAGCACGTAGTGGTCGAGAAAAAATACGCCATTAATTTAAGCAAAATTACCTATAGCAGAAAATTTTGTTTCATTCTGTGATGATCTTTTGAAGCTTTTTAAAAACTTTTTCCACTTCTGGATGGAGCTCTGAAAGCAGCAGTTTAATTGGCCAAGGCCAATTCACGGCGTGTTGAATTAACTTCCTCTGAGCCTCTTATTGGCCTATTACAACAAGAATATATCACGATTGCGATCATAATCAACTCTTTTAATACATAATTTTGTTTATTTAATATCATAAACAGAAGTCCGTATGAGCGAAGTGGGGATGATAATGGTGACGCATGGGGAATTTTGATTCACTTGCACATTTCCACTCCAAGTGGAGGAAATTATAAAAAATATAACTTCAACCAGCGCGGGGATTTCCAATAAAAAGTTGTGTGTATGTCTTGGGTGAGGCTGGACCCGTGGGCGTG
This sequence comes from Teleogryllus occipitalis, assembly GCA_011170035.1. NCBI lineage: Eukaryota > Metazoa > Arthropoda > Insecta > Orthoptera > Gryllidae > Teleogryllus > Teleogryllus occipitalis. The sequence goes on from BLKR01005320.1 coordinate 42,344, forward strand.
GTGGGGCGGGGAGGGTGCAAGAGCGCGTGCGTGCGGCGCGTGCGTGCGTGCAGCGAGGCGTGCCTCGCCAACTCGCGTGCCACCCAGTCACGTGATCGGCTCTTTAATGAAGATTTTTCGTGACCTCGTTTGCAGCTTGAGAAAAAAATGTCAATACGAGAGTAATTTCCTGCATGTGGCACCCTTCGCCTCGGTGTTTCTCTACCCCTCTCCACTCCCTCCCCTCCTGTCTCCTCCGCACCCCTTCTCACCCCCTCCCCGCCCCTACCCCGCGCCTATACCCTCCCCGCTCCTACCCCGCCCTTACCATCCCCGCCCATACCCTCCCCGCCCCTACCATCCCCGCGCCTGTCCTCCCCGCCCCTACCATCTCCGTTCCTCTCCGCCCCTCACCGCTCCGCTGCGCCCCCTCAGTTGCTGCCGTGCGACCCGCCGTCGGATTTGCCTACTTAGACCGACGGCTTGGGCGCGCGGGGTTAAGTGGGGGCGCATGCAAGGCTGTCGGCAACTCGATAAAACAATGCAAACATCGTCGGCAAATTCTAGCGCCCGTGTGTCGGTATAGATACGCACCTGCAGCTACACAACGAAATTTGACACAGCTAACTTCGTAATTGCGTTACGGAGCCTTCGTAGCAATGGAGTTATGTCCACGAGGAGCTGCAGCCGGGTGCGGGAGCGGTGCAGGGGCGGCTGGGCATTTCGTGAGCAAGCCACCCCCGCCCCTTGGCTCGTTCCATCCCCCCTGCCGTCCGTTGCCCGCACGTGCCTTCCTCTCGGGCGCTTTCGCTTCGAAGGCTGTTGCGCAGGGAAGCCTACTTGCAGAGGAAAGGTGAGACTGAGGGGTCTCTCATAAAATAACTCGAGTCTAAAAGAGCGTAGCACAGAATTGCCTAATAAACGAATCAACAGCTTTGGAAAAGAAGAACAAACGGAAGTACTTTTAAACTTACAAAGCGTGGTTAGTTCACGTTTCGATTTCGAGGAATTGCATGTCGAAAGGAAATGGTTTTCATCATAAAAAGGCAACGTGAGTGCTTGAGCGAGATCGAGACGAGGCCTTCGGAATCGCTGTACTTGAATTGCTTTTCCGGGGAAGTGGTTGAGAAAGAATAAGGAATCCTACCTAGGGAAAAGACTTAATGGAACGGACGTTGGAACAAAGGCGGAGCTCTTCCCGAACGCCAGGCAGCGGGGGCGGGGGCTGGAAGAAATTTGTTTGCCTTCGCTGGGCCCCGCGGACGCGCGGAGATTGGCTGGAGCGGCTGCTCCGAGCACTGGGCGGCCGGCTGCCTTCGGGGACAAAATTAATTTAGACCTTTTTTGTTTATTTATTTAGTAGTTCGTTTAATACAAATATAAAACGCATTACCCGATATTACCTGTCGGGGTGAAAGGCTTTTAGAACATTACAAAATCTACTTCATACATGACTTTTCAATAGGTCCAAATCAGGTTCTCGTATGAACCGTCACGTTCCGTTGGCTGGTTTAAAACAGTCACATGTGAAAAATCAATAAAATTTATTATGAATTCAAAATAAATAGTCCTTTCTGTAAATGTTTCTCTTCACGAAAAGGTTGTAGACAGTTTGTGGTAGGAGATAATGGCAATTACTTGCAAATATGGATGCATTCTATCTTTTCAACTTTAGCGCTCTCAAACCTTCTGGAACCAATATCAATGAGTGAACATTTTGAAAATGCTTTTGTGAAGCGCTTTAAGACACGGCATTTCTAACCTTTTGAATCCTGTCATCCAACACAGATGACATCTCAAGCGCATTAAAAGTGCGGGAAGAGATTGAGCGGCTGATGTGGGAAAAATTGCCATCAGAAGACGAAAACGTGCACTGCGTTGATCCGAGGCGGATCCGCGGGCTATGCTGTCGATTGTTCCTTTCGATCAGTTATTTAAAAAAAATCACATATACTTATTTCAACTGACAGTAAACTTATTTAGAATACGTTCTCTATAATTTTATTTTTATTAAAAATATTAATGTTTTGTTATTTATTATGTAATTCAGTATTTTAATAAATAAAATTCTGTATGTTTTCGAGAAAAAGGGGGTTCATCCTTTTCAATTTCTCGCCTTTACTTTGTAAAAAGAGAAAGTATTTTAATCGTGCGCCCGAAAAAGATGAATTTTACATAGTAAAACTCTTATTCCCGGGCCCTGGTGACGAAAGAGTGGACAAGTCTTTTTCCCGTATATAGTAATTACTTCCTCTGACACGTTGTGTAGTTAGAATCCATGTTTTGTGAGTGTTTGATACAGAAAAAACAATTGACGGCAAAATGTCTGGCTGTCCGTCTGTCGGTGGCCAACGCTTGCGCTTGAACAACCTATTTTCTCCAAAATTGATAATCCTCAATCTATTCAAATGAGCTCGAGACTCTCCAAGTTTGAAATGGATGATTTATGTTTTGGAGGTACTTTACATCAAGCCTCAATTACATTTTCAAAATTTTCTTAAAAATGGCTCAAATGTTTTTATTACTTCCTCGGATAGCGTAAAAGACGTTTAAACAATGACGCAGATCTAATTTTCAATGTAATCCGCAATTTTTGGAAAACTGCATAAGTTCAAACCTTGTTTCTGCGTCGTCCTAGAACTACAATATTGATGATGGAGATTTTTCCTTAATAAAGTAGGTGCTAGTTTTATATCATACGACCAAAAAGTTAACATTTTGAGATTACAAAGTTGGGAATTTTTGCTTTAAAATCTGTTCTAAAAATGCATCTCCTCCTCCAATAAAATTATGTACAATTTTGTGAAGAAACTCGTTTTCGGGTAATTTCTGCTGGAAATTAATGCAATTTATAACATATATTTTCTCAAAAACCGCTCTAAATTTTTTCTTGATTTTTTTTACACGAATGGGGCACTTGAAAAAACGACGAGATATCATGTTCGTTGAACTCTTTGAGTTTTCGAAAATGGCAAAAGTTAGAAATAATGTGAGAAAATATGTGTTTTTAGCGCAGCACTGCTTTTGAACTCAGATACTTATGTTTTCTGAAACAATCACACAACTTTTTCAAAAATGATGTAGAAGACTTGAATTAGTTTGCTTTGTTTTTATTTCTTTTGGGTCTATGTTTCATTGTTGCATTTTAAATGTATATATTTACAATTCGATAATTATTATAACGACAAAGAAATGCCTTTACACATTCACATAAATTATACATTTTGAACAAGCGTTTCTTCAGAACATTACATTCAATACTCTCGAAAAGCATTTTCGGTAAGTTCAAATAAACAGATGTATGTCTTGCGAGACCGGTAGTGATATTAAAATGTACTGTACCGCTTCGTTATCATTCATCAGATCGGTAGCGTCGATATCGTAATGACTCAATCCCAAAGTTTATTTTATTTATGTTGACACTGTAAGAAAAGTTGATTTGGGATAAAATATTGCAAATATCTCTTTTGCAGGTTTTATGCAGTTTTCAGAATGATAGATTTCTACCATTCTGAATCCTACGGTGCATACATTAACGGAAAACGAAAGTATGAGTGTAATGTGTGTCGAATAATGAATCAAATTAGTCAAGATGTATTTTAATACAAAATGACATGTAAATGTATTAAAACTTCTAGATACTTCTAATGATTTGGAGTGTTCAGTCGGCGCGTTTTGTTGAGAGACTTACCAGTTGTTGTCGATAGCAATTTCTACATACTGAAATATATTTACTAATGATAAATATTTATAAGACACGTGTTACATGAAATAATGGTTGAGGTTTTGTGTGATAGGTAACACTTAAAGTAATATTGATTATCTGCCCGACTCGGTGTTTATATTTTTAAATTACACAACGGTTTGTTTACAGAAAGGCGTAGCTCTACTCGTTTATTTGATATTTCCTCACTTTCTTCTAATCTGAACACATGGACATCTGATTCACATGGACTTCAATGAATTGACCAATTTTGGAAAACTTAATATTTCGGGCCTTGGGAATGAATTTGAAGTGTGACACGCATTTGAGGGAAGTTATTGCGAAATTAAAGACGTTTTCGAACTGGCGCGTGACGGGCAGTGGGGCGGAGCGTTGGGAACAGGGTCGGGAGCGAGGAGGGGGGAGCGCGGTATGAGGGGCGGGTGGTTCGGGGGGCGGGCGGATCGGGAGCGCGAGCGGTGGCGGGGCGGTGGCGGGGACGGGGGCGGAGATGGAGGTGGGGGCGCGGAAAGGGGCGGGGCGGGGGGGGGGGAGGGCAGGGTGCGGACGGGGAGGGGAGGGCACGCGGGGGGGGTGGGGCACGCGGGGGGGGGCGCGGGGGGGGAGCGCGGGCAGGGGCACGGGTGGGAGATCGGGCTGGGGCGGCGCGGGCGGGAAGCGGGGGCTCAGGCGAGGGCGGAGACGCGGGCGGTGGCGGGGCGAAGGCGGATAGCGTGAGCGGGGGCGGGGCGCGGTGGGGTGAGGCTGGCGGGGACGCTGGCGCGGACGCTGGCGGGGACGCTGGCGGGGACGCTGGTGGGAACGCTGGCGGGGACGCTGGCGGGGACGCAGGCAGGGGCGCGAGCGCGGGCGGGGGCGCGGGCGGGGGCGCGGGCGGGGGCGCAGGCGCAGGCGAGGGCGGGGGCGCGTGCGACTGCGGCGTTGAGCGGAGCGGAGCGTGGCCGTGGCGCGGAGCGGGGAGGGAGCACAAGTCGCTTGCGCTTACGGAGTTCACACGGTCGCCTAGAAAGCAAAGCAGAAAACAAAGTCGTCGTTTTGTTCGCTGGGAGTCTTCGCGACGCCCGGAAGATAAGTCTGCCTGTTCGTTTTGTCTTTCTCATAAAATAATCTCGTTGGGATTACAACTCTGGAAAAAGTTTTCCTCTTCTGGCAGGCTTTCATTTCTTTTCTTAATCAAATTATTCAGTATAACGCTGGCCTTTGTCAACACAGCCGTTTTTCCTTTAAATGAATGTTGTGTTGCTCAAGCAACCAGAATTCCCTAGGGTATCGTACATGTGCTTGCGTTGGTATCTGGGGATGATTTTTATTTCATTATTTCGTACTAAAAGACAAAATGAGCACTATAATAAAGCACGTGTTTTTCGTTCATTGAACACACAGAGCGGGAGCTGAGATTGTCGCGAAGTAGCGGAGTGGGAGGGGAGAGGGTCGGCCGAGCTTTGTGAGGCTTTGTGGAGAGGTGAGTGTGGGTGGGTGGTCAGGTGCGTAGGATGGAAGGGTGCGGGGGTGGGGATGGACGTCGCCACGGGGCTCAACAGCTGCCGAGTCCATCCGTCGGGCAACCCAACTGACGAGGGGAGTGGTGGGTTGGGGCGCTTGGAGCGTCCATCCCAGGCTTTACGAATTGCCTTCATTTGAAGTGCTGAGGCTCAGGCCATCGAGCCATCCAGCCCCTCGCCCAGCTGACGTTTTCGATAGAAATTCGCTTGGAAGCTACAAAATACCTGGAATGGGTTGTGCAGCATGGCACTCTCTAACCCCTCCATTTGTATTAGTGAAATACATAAAGTCGGAATTTCTGAGATTAAACGTGTCTTAGAGGAAGTTGGAAATGGACTGTGACAACTTTAGAGAGTATTAATAACTAGGACCATATAACAGGAAAATAATTGCGAACTAACCTAAATCATCAATGCATGGAAACATTTACAAGTAGTAACTATTACAATGACTTTTTGAGTCAGACACGCTTAGACCCTCTTCAATAATAAAATTATTATACAGCCAACAAATTCTTAGCACTGGGTACAGCATTTGTATGAAAGATATAATTTCATACCACTGAAGCGCTGAAACGTTATTGTAATAATTTATAACTATTTTTTAACTATTGTTAGTATTATAAAGCATTGAAGGCTATATAATACTACGAAGCAGTTAAAAACCAATTGGACCACGGCCCATCAGCCCGAAAGACATGAATAATATTGTTAGTATTTTTTTAATGTTTTGTTGCAGTTTGATTGTTTTGGATTTCTTTAAAAAAGTTCGTCTGCTGTGTGGACCTAGATATTAATATTAAAGTGTGCTTACAAACAAAAAAAGTCCACGTCATAACGAGGGAGTTCCGAAAGACGCGCAGTATTGTAAAAAAAAGCTGTGTAGGCAAAACGGTAAATTTGCTCTCTTGAAGAAAATTAGTTTAATAACGAGCAAACGAAACGTTGTAAATTGAAAAATGCATTAGTCGGCGACGGTTTTCTTCAATGCGCTTTCGCTTGTGCATCAATTCTTATGGTTGTGTCGCTGCGGCTACGTAATGTATTAGGTGGTAGGCGCCAGGCACTGCGATGTAAAGTAGAGGAATTAACGTGCGTAATTTTATACGGCAATTGGTAAGAGATATCATGTATAAAAAATATGCAACTAGAGGACATGACAGTTTTAAATAAGTCATCAATTGTAAGTGGAATACTCATATTCTATGGGGACCTTTGCAGATACTCATTTTCTCCTCTAATGTGTGGAAATTGCGATTAATTGTAAGTTATTGTTGTATCAGTGAAGTAAATGTAATACTAATATTCTAGTGTATTTTGCATTCAATGTTTCCATCATTTATCATTTTATCTGTTTTAACTAGTTGTCGCCTGGATTTTATACACGTGCTACAACAAAATTGCATGAATTCCTGGAAATCAAGAGATGTGCGAGTCGTCACTGAATAATTGATTTCCCCTGATTTAGTTACACACTTTTCCCAGAAAGTTGTTCGAATCTCTCAAAAATTTGGCAATTTTTTGCTAAAGCTCGTTCAAATTTCTTTATGAGTTTGACATGATGTGTTCATGCACGAAGAAACAAATTGGGGTTTCTTAAATTGTCCATATTTTATTCGAACTTAGTAGACAACTGCTTTAGGTTTAAGCCTCTTGCAAACTTCTCATATGACACAAGATTAGTTTGTAAGTTAGTCTTTCCTTCACTCATCCACTTCTCTAGCGTTGCCGAATTGTGTCAATCATTTTAGACCCGATAATGGTGGATGGTTTCTCAAAAAGAGTTGTTATTACTGGAATGTTTTAAATGAAAATATTCACATGTATTGGTGCAAGAGATGTTCGCACTTTTACTAATTTTACATAGGCAAATAGGTATGACTGACGTCACTACCTTGCATTTTTAACTCGATATATTAAACGGAAGGTGAAGTAAACAAGAAAAAAGTTATGTATACAAACGTGTCTACGTTCGATTCATGAATAAACTCTGGAACGACACGAACCGACGCATTTGTGCATCCTACTACTGATGTCACTTATCCGTGTGTAGGCAATGATTTTACCAACCAAAGTGGTCATAGAATTTCTCCGAATCACAGTAAATCAATTTCAACATCTTTGTATCCACTGTGATGCCTCAATATTGCCCATGTAAGATTTCGCTGATCGATATAGAGATTGATGGCTCGCCATGACACTCGTGGATCCCCCTGTTGTGTTAATATATTAACCTATTACCTGCCATAATTAATACGGTGATGACTTTTTGGTTTTATAATAGTTTAATTTATACTACATTGTAACGTTTACGTGGAATGCAAATCATGTCTCATTAATAAAATTCGGGAGTCACGGGCGGAGAATGGCAAGAATTTGAGTCATTTATTCTTATATAATACAGTGCAAAAACGAAGAGAAGGAGAAGTAGTAGATGGGGAAAGTGGTACGGAGGTTAGAGTGAAGGGAAATGGAGGAGGAGGGGAAAGGGGGAGGCGATGAGACCAGGAGAGGGTGAGGGTAAAATAGAGGGAAGTGAAGGGAGGAGTGCGACAGGGGAAGAGGAGAGGGAGGAGGAGACGACGAGGAGGAGGAGATAGAAAACACATCACAAGAGACATAATCTCAAATAATTATGCTACACACGAACATTTTGCCATTGTCCCGAAGTAACATATTTTTTCATCAGTAAAGATGAGTTGACAGTGATTCACTTATAATTTGGTCGTGAGTCCCAACTTGTAAATCTTCTTATTCAATAACCCGTGAAAAATGGCCTCAATACCCAAACGACCTGTCTCAAAACTAATTTCAAAATCTATTAGCTTCTTAGACAAAAATTATCCCAACTGAAAATGTTCTCCCATTGTCATTAAGTTGAAGTAAATATATTATAATAAAAAATCTCGTTAAATTTAGTCTTGATTTCTACGCAAATATTTTATTAATCAATAATATATAAATATTCTATTTTAATTTTGCGTCCCATTTTTGAGACAATGGCTTTAAATTGGTTTAAATAACATTAAAATTGTTGTAATATTAATTTTTTTTTATTTCGTGTTGACCATGGGTGAGGGAATATATTAAAACTTGATCGTAAATAAAATAACTACATAAAATCAATTTGAACCAATTAATATTTGTTTTCTTAATATTGTGTTTACTCGAAATATTAATATTTTTGACACAGTACTTGATTTCAGCGCCCCAAAACATTCCAATATCTTTTGAATGTGTATTGAATGACAGGTTTGTGAAGTTGAATTCGGAGCCAGTGTTCGTATTGGCGATGGACACGCGCAGTCCGGGCGAAGCCGCGGGCGGCCGGGAAACTGGGAACAGAGAGCTGTGGACTGCAGTGGGTGGGGTGGGGCGGGGCGGGGCGGGGAGGGACGGGCAGGGTCGGAGCAAGAGCTTCTCGTCGGCTGAAGCGTCTTTGAAGACAACGGCCGCCGCCTTGCCTCTGACCCCTGGCGCCTCCCCGCCCCCTTCCGTTCTCCACCGCGCCCTTCGACCCCGCGTCCGAGCATATTCCCTCCGCTGGAGGTAACTCTCGGAAAGCGATGTTGACGTTGAGATTTCCGCTTTTTCGCGAGCCCAGCGTTGCCGTGTAGAAATCTGCTTTCGACACGCATCTCGCTCTCCCGCCTTCCCGTGCACCCCTGCTCGTCTGCTCCGCCCCCTACCGTACTGTTAAGTTTTTCTATCGGGCGGCGTTCTTGTGTCGAGAGCCCAACATTGTTTCACCGGGGGCCTTTGTACGAGCGGCGTGTCGCGCTGGGAGAGGGGGAGGGCGGGGGCGGAGGCGATGCGGGGGTGGAGAGAGACAGCCCCGGAGAGGAGGGCGACGTATCGAGAGACGAGAAATTGCGCCGGTGAATTTGCCGAATGGTTAGTGGTTTAGTGGACTGCTGAACTGGCATATTTCTAAACTGTGGCCGGAGGGCCTGTGGGCTGGCAACCTGGTGAGCTGGAGAGGTGACAGGCTGGTGGAGTGGCGAACAGGCTTCGGAAACTAAGCTGGCGATCACTCACGGTGATAGGCTCGTACTTGGAGCTGCTGATGGAACTGTAGGTTTGTCTGCTGGTATCCTGTCAGGCGGGTTGTCGGTATGATGGTGAGCACGCTGGTAGATAGATGGATGGATGGCGAGAATGCGCGCTGGAACATGAGTGGACTGATTTAGTAAACAACATACAATGCACAATGAAACATCTCATTAACGGTCAAAATAAATCATATTTGATGACAAATATTAAAAAATATCCTATGTAGCTCGTAACTGTTTTCTATATTATCGTGTCAGACCAAACAAGATTTCACAAGATCGCTTTTCTGTAAACGTTAAATCCAATCAGATGAAATTGAAATAAAAATTAAAATGTATTCTAAATAGAAGTTTTCATTGCGTATCGGGAAGTAAGGGATCGTATTCGTAGTGATTTATCAGAATATATGAAAATAACGGAAATGTAAATTATCGATAATGTTAGAAATGTAAATGAAATACTATTAAAATGGTTAAGACTGTCAAGAAATGGAAATTATGGACTATGCTAATGTAATATTTATATTGTGCACGAGAAGGGAAAAAAGTGTGGTATATTATTTTTAAATTGTTGCCCTAATAAAGGTTAAATGAAGGGCCGACACATTGTCTTTTAGCAAGTGTTTTGTGTTGTTAATTGATCTGAACTCAAAATAATATACCCTTATATATTTAAGTGATACGATAGGAAATTTGGAAAATGATTAAATGAAATAATTCCATATTTTTTATTAGATGTGTTTTTTCTGAAACTACAATTCAGTTTACCCTTTTCAGCCATTTAAAACAATTTCATTTTATCGGTAAGCCTACATATGCTTGAAAAGGGTTGCTACAATACTTCTTTACTACATTGCTACAGTACAGTATGTTGCTACAGTACTTCTTTACCGGCTGCGGGGTAATTAAATACTGTTAAATGCTATCGCGACTTGGGGGCATGGAAGGGCCGGAAAATGTGAAATGACGCAATTTTCTCGTACATGAAAGAAGATAAATTCGCGATAACCCCTGTAGGTGACACGCATATCTATTTAACTAGGCGAAGCTTGACATGACGATTTTTATTTTGCATTTTACTACAGTAACTGAAGTAACATCAATTCAAATATTAAACACAACGGTTATGGTACTTCATCTTAACGTATAATACGTTATTATTTTCAGAGATAAATTAAATGTTAACGGAATGTTGTTCTATATTTCTTGACAAATACTTCATATAGGTATGTGTGCACATAAGAATAATGATTATAATAGATGGAAATTATGTGGGATTAATCACAGGATATAATCATACGATATAATTAATGCGCATATTAAAAGATCATATACTAACACGTGCGTCCATCTTTCTTTTATTTCTGTTTGTCGTTTAAGAGCTACACTCAATTAGATACAAAAATTAATCTAATCACGCATGTACCGACTTCGCGTGAGACTCTGCGGGCACTTTAATAACCATTTCGTGTTATAGCGTGCGCGTCGCGAGCCCATACAAAGCCAACCCCACAAACAAAAGTTCACAAGCACGAACCTAGAGAATGCTACTTTAGAGCGTCAGAAAAGGCCTGCAGTTCAGCAACAGGAAATGGGGAGTGAATGGCTTAGTACTGGCATCGTGGTATCTTTATAAAACGGCAAACATGACGCTGCATCTGTGTAATACAATATTCAGGGAAATCCATAATAATTTCTTGCATCCTCCCGATTATACCGTAAAGTTTGAGCAACTAGAGGAAAATAGAAACTTGATTTGTTTTTGCATATTGGTACTTATGGGTTAAGGATACGCTGCCAAAGAAGATTCTTCGAATAGAACGTCTTCATAAGCAAGGCAATTAGAAATGGAGGAGGTTACTACGAATTTACGCTGGAATTCGATGCAATCGGAACGGCAAATTTTGGTAGATTTTAGGGGCGTAATTAGGTAGTTGGCGTGAATTGGAGTTTGAGGGCAAGTGATTGTTGGGAGTTTGAGGGATTTGAATAATGCAGAAATATCACGTAGGCTTTCATATCTTTCTGTGATAGTGGCAGAGATGTTGTGGTAATCCGTAATGATGAAGGATCTGGTATCAAAGGTACTTGTAGCCACTAAACCATGATAGTTGGAACCATCCCATGGAATCAGATTCCTGAAACATCATCTGGTTAATTATTTATAATATTCAATATATTTCTATAAACTTCGAAGTTGATGGTTGAGGTGATTGACCTTGTGAATCCTAAATAAATTTCAAAATGTATTTCTATTGGCAGTTCTCTTAATTTTGAACGCCGGGGAACAATCATTTGTACTGTCGCATAGCATTTTGCGAATTTAAAAATGAGTATGTTAATGAGAGTATTTCTCAGAGCAATTAAAACGAGAAAATTTGTAATATAGAAAATCTTAAAATGAAAGAAAAACAACTCGCATAGAATTTTCTGAATATTGTGTTATATTCATTATAAATACGGGAGTTTGATTTCGTTCTATTTTTTGACGCATTACCACCAGTATATTAATACCAATCGTATTCACTAACTGTAGGAAATCATGCGTTCAATACTTGCAAAATGAATTCGAAAGTATTGAGTAAATTATCGAATGAGTTGGAAAACATTCACACCATCTTCATTAAAAATGTAACTTAACATAGCTTTGTCGTCACTATTATTACAAAATCAAAGTATAAAACTGTTTTAATCCTGTAAAAGATTCTCTGCAAATTTATAGGCTGATTTGTGGACAACATAATTCTACAAGTAGCGAGTGGATGCTTCCATTATATTGTTGCGGGCAGTCATACGCATGGCATCCAGGAAGAGAAGGGGGAATCGGCCGCGCAGATGCGAATGGTAGCGGAAGTGGTCACGTGGGCGCTCGCGTGGCTGGAGGCGGGGCGGGCCCGGGGACGGGCGCGGGGATGGGGCGAGGCAGACCTATCCCCGTCACCATCACCGCTCGCAAACCCGTTGACGCCACGCTTTGCTTCTTTGAGCCCAGATGGCAAATTCATTCGCGGCCGGGCTGCATGAAATTGGGAATCAATTCGACTGATAAATTACTCGGACGTCTACCAGGCTATATCTGATGTGTTATGTAAATTGTTGATCGTATGAATCGGCTAACGTGGTTACAATTGTAGTGAGGTGGATGCGTTTGATGGCATTTGAGGATTATAAATAATAAAGTGAAGTGGAAATGAAATGGGCGCGGGCGCCGGGCGCCGCCCCACGCACGCGCTTCCGCCCCGCCCCTTCCGAATCCGCTCCGCGCCCCGCCCCCGCCCCGCTCGCGCGTCCCCACTGCCAGAGCGGCGCCGCCACGCTCGACGGAGCGTGCTTCTCTCCCGCTTCCCACCCCCGCCCCCGCTTCGCTCCTCGCACCCCTGCCGCACACCGACCGGCCCCCGCAGGAGCCACGTGCAATGCACAGGAGACAGAGACAGACATTGAGATACACAGGGAGAGGAAGAGAGAGGAGAGATGTCGTAGTCAGGTCCAGGAGTGACGTGGAGAGAGGGTGGAAGGGTGAGGGCGGCAGGCAGCGGAGGGACGGAGGTGAGTGGGGGCCCGGCGAGCCAAGAGCGCAGGGTGGGGGGGGATGCGCCCCGCAAGTGGCGCCGCCCGCATGAAATATGGCGCCTTAAAAATAAAGGCAGCACGCGGGCGGTTTTGGAAATTAGCAAACTTTTGTCCGTGGCGAGGTGGGGCGGGCGGGATACAGGAGCGCACGGCTGTTTGGAAGGGCAGGTGGGGAGGTGTGGCAGAGTAGAAGCGCGAAGGGGCACGTAGACCTAAGGTGGTGTGGTGAGGAGGCCAAGCCAAAGAAAAAGGAGAGTCCTTTCTCATGACGCAAAAGCGGGTGGTCTGAAGCAGTGGATGAGTATGCCATGGGACGTCACGTGACAGGGGTGGACGCGAGGCGAAGCGAAGGAAAGCGAAGCAGCGGGATGGAGAGCAACGGGCGCGGAGTTGGAGAGAAGGTAGGGCGGGGACTAAGGGTTTGGAGGTGGAACGGTCGTGGAGGGGTGCGGCGTTGGCGCAGGAGAAAGACGTCGGAGGAGAGTGACTCCTCGGTGGGATTGAGTAGCAAGGTGACAGGGGACGTGATGGGAGGGGGCGTGCCCATTCTTCGATGAGTGGACGGGGAGTTCGGTTGCAGTCAAGGTGTAGCAAAGTAGACGGGTACAGGTTATGGAGAAGTGCTGTGAGGAGGAACAGAATGTAGTAGGACGTGCAGGGGCGGGGCAAAAGGGGCGGGGCAGGAGGGGCGGGGCAGGAGGGGCGGGGCAGGAGGGGCGGGGCAGGAGGGGCGGGGCAGGAGGGGCGGGGCAGGAGGGGCGGGGCAGGAGGGACGGGGCAGGAGGTGCGGGGCAGGAGGTGCGGGGCAGGAGGTGCGGGGCAGGAAGGGCGGGGAAGGAGGGGCGGGGCAGGAAGGGTGGGGCAAGAGGGGTGGGGCAGGAGGGGTAAGGTAAGAGGGGAGGGGCGGGCGGGGCAGGAGGGGTTGGGCAGGAAGGGCGGGGCGGGAAGGGCGGGGCAGGAGGGGCGGGATACGTGGGGCGGGGCACGTGGGGCGGGGAGCGAGGCGGGCGCTAATGAAGGGCACTTGACTGCAACCTGCGTTGCTTCCCCACCGCGTCCTCCCCTCCTCCGACACTTTTGGGAGACTTCTTTGCCGATCTTATGGCCTCCCGTTGGGGCACTAAACTAAAAAATTATAAAAGTAAGAGAAAACTTGTGCTTTTTGTTCGATAAAGAAGCCATCTTTGGGTTTTGCCACGTTCTAGAAGTTGTCTTTTTTTAGTAGTACATATTCATACGATTTTTTTTCTCCTGTTGCTACATCCTGAATCAAAGCGAACTGCTTAAAAATTTTCAACGTTTGAAAATCAAATGTTTTTTATGATTCACACGCTGCGAAGCCATAGAAACACAAAGAAATATTTTAGAGTATATTTCATCCTCATATTCAGTTGTATCCTTGCAATTCAGTTGTTTCTATCTAATCACGTACATCAAATGTTCATTGCGATCCCCTGAGATTTGACAAAGATTTCATATGCTCTGTATTCTAAAATGGCTGTCTCGTGTGAACTACTAAATAAATACGATTAAAAAGTAGAGAAAATAATTCGAATTACTAGGTAGTAATTCCAATTTTTAATTTTCTCATGTTTTTCATACTTTTTTAAATGAATGAAATCTATAAATACAATTTAATTTGAATCTTTTTATATTGTATTTTTTATGAAATTTTTAACGATTTTTCAGCGCCATAAACACATTCAAATATGTACAAAATTACTAACGAAAATTTAGTTAAAATTTCCGAGAATCTGTACGGTTTTTGTTGAAAATGAATTATAGCACAGGAATTGTGCACTTCACCCTAACCAATGTTCGAAACTGTTTTCTAGATAATTTGCATTTATTCGCGTGAGAAATTACTATGGTGAAAAAGGTAGCAAAACGTCTACTGCCAATTTCATACTACTGCTTTCTTATCACCATAATTCCATTGCATAATAATGTCTCTCAGCAAAAAATGTTCACTCAGAGAATTTGCTTTCACCTGATGGCAAATGGTTTGCAATGGGTAGTAAATTGAAAACTACGAAAGTCGGAAAATCACTGTCTTTCCATAATGAGTTATTTTTATTCATTAAAATATTTTACAGAAAAGACGTATAATGTAACGTCTGAATTGTGAATCAAAAGGAATAATAACAGAGGTTGTTGGTAAAAATGTTCTTAGGAAAGACTGATAAATGACATATAGTGGCTGTCTGAAGAAGCGAGAATTCTAACTCCCCTGCTGCCTTGTTCTGATGCTCTGCAAATCAAACGCAAAATGTGATACAGCACAGGTTGTAGGTACCAGGTACACTTGGATCGTTGCACCGAATTCCGTGCAATGTTTTATTGTATTCATTTATGTCATATTGGTTTTCAAAATTACGGCGAGTCCGGCCATTTCTCTTGCCTGTATGAATGTGTTGGAAACTGAACATTCAACAATACACATTTTTTTTTTCATAGTAATTTTGTAAAGTGATGTAAATGTGATATAATTTGAATAGATATTAAAATCTAAATTTTGATTTTTAAATAAATCTGAAAAATCCCTGATGTTGTTTGGCACTAACGTGTGGCCAGTCACATATTTTGTGATGCATTTATATTCCTTTTACGTGTTGTGAATAATGAATGTAAAAGGAAATAAATTGCCCCCATTAAAATTGATAAATTACATTTACGAAATGGGATCATTGATCTCTCCTCATGACGAAATTTTACATTTACATTGGCTCTGTTCTTTAGGTTTATATATACCCACGTGGAAATGCCGTTTCGTTTTACTTCCTTTGTCTTAGAATTCTTCAGTCTATTCCTTTACTCTCTGTCTGTCTGTCTGTCTGTCTGTCTCTCTCAATGTGTAATCTACGTTCCCAGTCTCATTCTTTCCTCTTATATAATTTAAAAGGACATCCCTCTCTTCCTACAATATCCTTCTAGTGTTGTTATAAGGCCACCGATAATTTTTGGTAATTTAAATACAAAGTTACATGTTAGTGCAAATTAATAATATGCGATGGACTTAAAGTAACGTAGGAAACGTTTGGATTATTTTAATAAACCTCAAATGTGCCTCTCTCCCTATCTCGACGCGATGCCACTCATACTCCAACCCGGCTCCCGAGATTAGCGCCCGAGGGCCAGCATTAATCGTAAGTTGTAGACGTCTTGGCGACGTTCAGTCCTTTAACTACAAATTAAGCAAAAAGTGCAGCATCTCTTTGTTGTTTGTAGCATAACTTAATAGAAAGACAGCAATTGAAATAATTACTTGAAGAAAATGATAATCTCGGAAATATATTTCAAATATGGTTGGAAGGCACAAACAAATACACCCTGACACAGTTTTAACATCAAAATCACACTGTATTCTTGCTGAAAACGAAAAAGAACAAAACTGACGTAACACAGAATAAAACTCATGGATATATCCCCTGTTCTTAAAACTAAATACAGTACATAAAATAGCTAGAGTATACAACAAAATACAAAATGTACACTCTCTGAAATTTCTGAAACAAAACCCTGTACTAACTGTACAAAGACTGTTCCTAACAGGAACCATTCTAGCTACAGTTTCAGAAAGAATAATCCAGACACAAACTAGTGGTACAGCATAATAAAGTTTTCAATTATCATTTACCCACCTTTTCAACCTTATACCTACACCAACAAACTAAATTCTAATAGCTATCCCTTCCTTTCTCTTTCTAAAATTTGTGTAGTACTATTAAAGCAACGCTCTTCTCTATATTTCGAAATATTAGGGGAGTCTTAATGCCACTCCTTCGTTCTGCTTCGCGACACAGCGAACTCCTGCCACCGAAGCCAGAACTTGACAGACCCTCCCCGGTCGAGCACGGAATAACGCGTCGTATTCTCCCACTAATATATTTTCCAAAATGGTTTTTGCAGTATTCCCATCTAGAAAATAAACCGTCTGAAAAATATTTTGTTCTCTAGAACCTGTAGCTTACTGAATAAACAGTCTCTTGATTAAATCGCCAAAATAAGAATAATAAAAAATAAATTACGTTACTACTTTCTTTCCAGGAATTTCCAGGGAGCGAATGGTGCTTGCGATAAGCTTTGGCTCGTTGGTGACGTACCGCGAGCTCTAGCGACCGAGCCTCTTCCTGTAAACATAAGATTTATTTTCAGCGTCTGAAGTGCCAATTTTCCTCCCCACAATGGCCGAGATTTTCCAGGATACAGTTCAGGAGTTATAGTATTTTGAGTCCAGTAGCTAACACATTGTGGCAGCACGACCGATTATTACTTCCCAGTGTGCCAGGTCTCATCAACGGATATTTTCTTTTAATTTGTTCCCTTTTCCAATAAAATCAGGTGATCATTTACGAGAATCGCGACAATCGTAATATCATATCCAAGAACTAACAA
The DNA here is from genome assembly GCA_011170035.1 of Teleogryllus occipitalis. Lineage (NCBI taxonomy): Eukaryota > Metazoa > Arthropoda > Insecta > Orthoptera > Gryllidae > Teleogryllus > Teleogryllus occipitalis. The sequence continues at coordinate 59,569 of BLKR01005320.1, forward strand.
ATAACAAAGAAATAACGCCGTAAAGAAGAAAATAATTCATCATTAGAACGATCATTCAACACGTGCTAACTATTTCTCAAACATATCCAGAAAAATTCTTCTTCATAATTCAAACTAATCTCTTATTGAAATAGAATTTATGGATGAAAATTTACCCCACTTGATTAGCCTTCGAGTTATTCCAATAACCCGATTACAATAACTACGATTTACGAATTTACTTTAATTACTGATTTACGAATCAGTGGTTTTTGTCAAAAATGACTTGCTTAAGGGCGGGAATATATTTTAAGAAAATGCCGCTGCCGAGTACTATAACACTCGACGTAGAAGTCATATTCATCAGGTGACAGAATCAACACCTCATTACAAAAAATTCACATAAAATACATGTACATTATTTTACAACACTTTGCCAGATGACATTAAACGATTAAATTCGATAGAAAAGTTTAAATCCCAAGTGAAATAATTTCTGTTGCATATCTATTTCTATACAATTAGAGACTATACTGAGCATCACAAGGAAAGTAATATGAATTTTAACAGTGATATTTAATGTCTTATTTACCATTGGACTGTATAATTCTAAACAATTCGTAACAAGTATTGTATCGCAGCTTCTGGGTCAATGACTCCCATCTCGATCAGATTTTTCGTTCAGTTTCCCTGATCCATTGAGCAAATGCTGAGATGGCTGCTTGTTTTGCTTCTGGACATAAATGTAACTTCATTATCTGTGCACGACTTCTAGAATTCAGTGAGAAGCATTATTATACAAATTATCGTTTCCATGTTGTCGCGGCAGGAAGTAGTATTCCTTGACGAAGGACATCATGGATAAGAGCCTAAAATGTATTGCTTATTTATCCTTGAAAATAGATTTTATTACATCTGAGCGCTTTTTTAATTAACTCAAAATTCAATTAGTGTATGACTTAGTGTAGGGATTGTAGAATTTTGAAAACGTGCATAGAATTTACTTCTCCCCCTAGCACGTCATGCTCAGTTTTAACTTTTTTGGACTGAAAATAAAAGAATTAAAATAAAATAAGTAAAATTTGCCTAGAATCCCGCGCCTGCTCCATCTGCAGACCAGCCTCGCACGTCCGTCTGTCTACCAGTATAATGAAGAAATTTTAATTTGCTTCCGCCAGTGCGCCACACGATCTATCCAACTCGTTGCCTTTCAACATATCCATTTTTCTACCTCATCGGACAGCGCAGAATTCACGCATGATACTACGTTAATCAGTCGCTTTTTCCGTGAGGTCTGGAAATGATGCCCGTTCGGACAATCTAACCACTAATTTGAGTGAGCAATTACACGCCGATGTAACTGACTTAAACGCAAAATAATGTTCACTATGTTTGATATTCAGAATAATTTCAAAGGGAACTTATTTTCCCACATCTTGGCTAGTTTATTTCGTGCAAATCCTTTCCTTCTCACAATTTACGTAATTCCCTCCTAACATATAACTAATGTTACCCAGTACAGTAAATACCAACCAAATGAATGCCACAAGCCGCGCATTATTGAGTTTAGAGCAGTTAAAATTTTCCTTCATACATGACTCACCGGTTTTTGTTAACGCTGGCTAACAAAGTGCTCGCTTATTTTCGTGCTACACGATATGTTTATAACGTGGTAATATTTTTTGTCAATTGAGAAAGTCATCAGAGCATTACAATATCACTGGTACCACATTACAACGCATTCCAAACGACAGTAGGCATTGTGTGTGGAAACTTATGTGCAAGTCAAATACAGTGCGTAGTTTTGTTTCTTTTTGTATTCTGCCGCTTCTCATTGTTTGCCCAGTTAAATATTATTTTTGGTGTCAAAAACGAAAATTGTATTTATTTCATAACGACACGATGTTTAATAATCTAACAATAACGTAAACATTGAAAATGTACTACTTATAGAAAATAGAGTTATTCCATCTCGGTCGGGGTATTTGCTCTTTACTCTTCTGGTCCATTCAACAAATATTGACAGGATATCTTGCTTTGTTACTAAATTATCTTTTCCGGTTCCCCTCCTAAGAATTCATAAAATAGTCATTTAAAAAAATTGAAGGAAATTTAAAGTAAAAAATAGCTATCACTGGAGAGTTAATTCATGAATTGTACACAAAAATGTGGCTAATATTCTTATGTCGGCAGCGATGCTGTTGTATTGATTTTGTTAGTTCGCTTTACAACGTTCCACGGGGCAACCATAACTCTGCCGTCCAGTTCAGGTGATGAGCGAGCTTGTCTCGGCCGTTTCCGTAAGTGCCAGAAGGTATTTTGTGTACTTCTGGCACTCGCACATATCCCCCCCCCCCCCATTCTACGCTGAGAAATCGCAGTGTGGGCGCTGACGAGGGTATGGCGAAACAAAAGGAGAGGGAGGCAGGGAAACGAAGAAACCGTGAGACGGGTGGTGCAGGAAACGCGATAGCGGCGACTGTGGTTATAGATCCGCAAGTGTAGTAAATGCACTATCTCGAGAGAGGGCGGTGTTCCCTGCTGGAACGTGAAATCTACCGGGGATTTGCACATCCTCTTGCGGGATTCCCCCTCCTGGAATATTTACCAACGAGTCGCCATCTCTGTCGGTACAAGCTCTTAAGTTTCGGATTGGTGTCCTAACATGTTGGGATTGTATGTAAGAGTAAAGGGGAAGGGTAGGACAAGGAAGAGGAAGGAAAGTTCATACGCAACGCGTGGCCCGTTCGTTTGCGTACTGCTCTGGCATTAGCCTGGTGATGATCGGAGAAAGCTCGGAAAACTATGAATGAGAGCAGCCGGTCTCTGGAATTATCCTCCGGACAGCAGCTGGATTCAACCAAGTTATCTAGCTGGTGTTGAAAATCCGCCACCGCCAGCCCTCGATCCCTAAAATGTCCAGATCAGTTGTTGCTGTGAGCCATCTCAGTTTGTGGGAGAGGCGGTAAGTGGCGAGGGGGAGGGGCTGGTGAGGCGAGGGGGGGTAATGGGGTTGGGGAGGTGCAGCCGGGCGGGCAGGCGGTGGCTAGACGGGGGTGTCACCCCCTAAGCCGCGGACGTTAATTGGAACTTGAGAAAGGGGGGCGACGCTCGCTCGATAGCGCCGACTGGGCGAGGCCTGGCGAACGGGCCTTGTGGCACGCCACCCACTCGCATTTGGAGGGCCAGCCGCCTTAGGCCAGTGAAAGTGGCGCCCCTTTCTGTTGCGGTGACGCGCCACCTTACGGCAGATATGGCAACACTATACGAACTGAAACGACACGAACAATCGGATGCTCTATGTATTCACAATTCGTGCTTAAGGCATCAAATACCAAGTGCATGCTATGCTCAATTAATATTGGTATTTATTTATTTATTTTGTCAAAAACTGTATGTGACGTATGGGGGAGAAAATCATCTGCGCACGCTTTCTTGAGTTTCAACAAGTTAACAATTACCCCTTCACAAGAAATTAACTATTAACAGTTTAAAGATGAAAAATAATAATAATAATAATAATAATAATAATAATAATAATAATTTTAATAAAAGCGAGAGATTAACATTTCAAAAACTAGATATTTTCGTTGCCGAATTATAGAAAACTTATTTGTAACGGTAAACGAGAGAACAGATTTGATTTTTCTTTATTGACAACAAATAGAAATTCACCCTAAGCTCTACCACCACTACAAGCAAAAGGAAAGCTTAACAAAACGTGCGCATAGTGAAGCTACATTTTCATCCAGAAGCAAATCAAAGGACCATGTCAGCATTTGCTCAATGGATCAGGAAAACTGGACAAAAACCCGATCGAGATGGGGGTCATTGATCCGGAAGCTGAAGCAAATTTTTGTTACAGGCATATTGAGTCTTTTTTTTAAATCATACAATGCAAATATAAACTAATTCATAAAACTATATGATTGTTTTGTTAAAGTTAACCTTATTTTTCTTTTTGACGATCAGTATAATCTCTAATTGTATAGAAGCAATTAAGATTGATGAGATACTAATTGCACTGCAACGTCAGCTGTGAGGGGGACACATCGCCATTATCGTGGGCTACGTGTTGCTCATGCTTGTCAAAGAAAGTAGGATCTTATGCATGAACATAAAAAGCATTGAATGCTTTGCGTGTGAAACGGACTAAAGATTACTAAAAACTGGAATCCATTTTATTAACAATTAATCAAGTGAATACTCTTACAAAATATTACGTCTCTAATAAAGACGTTTTGTTTTGTAATTTGCCCTAGTGATGTTTTGATGCCAACTGCTGTGTTAAGTGACAACCGAGATGTACGTTTCTCTTGGTTAACTTTGTAAAATCCACGAAATCACGTGAAACGTCTATTTAAAAATAACATACGCACACACAGCTTCGGATATATTTTCTACAGTGCAAGCATATTTGCTACAATGGCAGCAACTCTCAGGCAAGTGTATCAATTATAATAATAATTGATATATTTCAATATCAAAATATCGTGTATCCTTTTTATTCATTCTGGCTTGCTATTATACTCCAAGATTTAATTCACATACATACAATGAACAATTATTACTTACAATTATTATTATTATTATTATATTAATATAACTTACAATTCTTATTATTTACTGCATGTAAAAGATTCTCAAGCCTAACTGAAGCCTCTGAGCTAAATTCTAATTGGCTGTTTCGTCGCCTTAGTAATACTTTCTTTCTCCCCTGGTAAGTGAAAGGACGTAACGAAATTTGCTTGGTCAGACGGAAGAGCAGGCCTCATGGCCTGAGTCTCGCCACGTAAAATAAGGCATTCATTCATTCATTCTTTTAAACTTGAACATGTACGTTCTACCGCATTTAATACTGACAAAAATAATAAATACAGAGGATGAGCAGGGAAGGGTGTATACGTGGGAATGTCGTATCCAGTTTATATATTGCAGACAATTTTCTTGTGTTCTATAAAGTGCGATTTCCAGAAATATGTTTTATACTCTACCTTTTGCAAGTTTAAATTTTTCGAACAGAAATTGCTTATGGACGCATGCTCTGCTAAACGCCTTCACCCCCGTTCATGGAGTTGGTATCGCTACTTCAGAACGAAATTTGCTTTGCCCAATGGTCAGTGTTTGCAGACACCTTAGCAAGAGACAATTCAACGCATAATGAAGCCATTGATGAATAGTTTGCGTACCCCGACTTCACGTTATTTCAAAAAGAAAAATATTTACTTAATGTAAAGTCATTTAAGTACTTACTGTAATGTTTATTTCAGCTAAAACAATCCATCTGTTTCGTTTGTGTTACGAATGAAACCTCCGTTAAGTTGACAACCCCGTAAAGTTTCAATACTCCAAGAAAGATTTCTTGGATTGTCAGTCATGAATGTATATTAGCCTCGAACTGAAACTGCCGAGGCGCGGTATAGCAGGAGCAGTGGCGGAGAAACCCCGGGCGACGAGGCATCCGCAGTTGCGGCAGCTGGCGCCGTCTCTCTTCCCTGCGCCGCCGTAAGCCCATATTAGAAAGCTGTAAGCAAGGCGGCTTAGAAAAATGGCCGAAAAATTCATAGGATCTCCGCGTGGGGAGGCAGCGACTGCGAGGCGAGAGGGAGCCGCCCCCTGCGCGAGGGGAGATCCGGCGAGGCTTGATGAGGGAGGCGGAAACGGAGCGGAGAGCGCGGGGCGGGGGCGCTGAGCGTGGGGCGTGGGGCGCGAGGCGCGAGGCGCGGGGCGCGGGGCGCGGGGCGCGGGGCGCGGGTGCGCGGGGCGCGGGGCCCGGGGCGTAGGGCGCGGAGCAGGGAGCGCTGGGCGGGGGGGGGGAGCAGAGCGGGGGGCGCGAAGCAGTGGTGTTGGGCGGGTGAACCCCTGACGTGGGGCGGGGGCCTGGGGCGTGGCGGGGTACGCGGGGCTTGGGGCTTGGAGCTTGGGGCGCGGGACGCCTGTCACGAGACGCGGGGCGCGGGGTGTGTGGCGCGGAGCAGGGCGCGTAGGGCGCGAGGCTGGGGGCGTGGTGCGCGGAGCGGGGTGCGCGGGGCGTGGAGCAGGGGGCGCGGGGCGGGGAGCGCGAGGCGTAGGAGCGCGGGGCGTCGGGCGCGAGGCAGTGGCGCGGGGCGGGTGGACCCCTGGCGTGGGGCGGGGGACGTGGGGCGTGGCGGGGTGCATGGGGCGCGGGGCTAGGGGCGCGGGACGCCTATGACGAGACGCGGGGCGCGGGGCTGGTGGCGCGAGGCTGGTGGATCGGGGCTGGTGGCGCGGGGCTAGTGGCACGGGGCTGGTGGCGCGGGGCTTGTGGCGCGGGGCTAGTGGCGCGGGGCTGGTGGCGCGGGGCTGGTGGCGCGGGGCGTGAGACGTGTGGCGCGGAGCGGGATGCGCGGGGCTCGGGGCTGGTGGCGCGGGGCGTGGGGCGTGATGCGTGGAGCGGGGTGCGCGGGGCATGGACGCCTGACACGAGACGAGGGGCGCGGGGCTGAGGGCGCGTGGCGCGGGGCGCGGGGCGCGGGACGCGGGGAGGCGAGTGGGCTGGAGTGCCGCGGTGGGGACGCCGCTGCGCGGGTGGCTGCTTGCCTCAGTGGCCTGAAACGCTCGAGTGGCAGATGCTTGTGTACCAGAGGACGCGAGCGCTTGCTGGAGTCTCTATGACAGAAGGTTTGAGTGCCAGAAAGCCTGAAAGACGGCCAGCATGAATGTCGCTGGGCCTAGATGTCAGACCACCTGCATGCTCAAGGGTCTGCGCGCGAAAATATCCGAATGCTGGAGGGCGTATTGAACAGTGGACCTAATAGCTGGATGGCCTGAGTGGCGAAATGTCTGAAAACCAGAGGGTCTGTTAGAGTTGGTCTGAGTAACAGTATTGAGTTGCAATGTCTGACTATGTGAAGCCTCTGCTTTCCTATCCTCTAGATTGATCTGTGTGCGGATAACAGATTCTGCTTACACAAATTCGCACCTTTGAAAGAAAAAAAGAAGAATTATGCCAACGTTCTCCCATCTCGGGTTTGGAACATGTACTTGCAAACTACGTTACATAATAACAATTTCTGCGTTCTTTATCCGTACGTTTTATCTCTTAACCTCTAGGATTCTCCATGGAACCACTTCTTCGATGTTCGTTTCCTAGAACCACTAGATAGGTGATCGTTCAGTGCCCTCCTCAGTGGATGGGGCCAGATTATCTTCTCAGGTGCGCCAACAATGTTCCCTACCACGCGTCATTAGATGTGTCCTACTGCTCTTAAACTTAGGATTTTCTTGCTATAAAATTAATGTCGTTGGCCCCATGTAGGGTCGCTCAGGATTGGTTGCTCATAGATAGTGTCAGCTGCGTTGGGCGTGGCCTGGCGGGACCGGTCCCACAGTGTCACCGGCAGGAGTCAAATACTCCGGGAATGGTGCTGTCATGAAGCAATGCCTACATGTCACAAACACTATGCTCGTATGGCTCCTTTCTCTATCATATTATTCATGATTGAGACAGTTAATGTTATTTGACTTCCCAAAACATTTGCCTGAACCACCCGATTGTCCTTCTGTTTGATATGTTATGCGCATTATTTTTAACCTGATTCGTGATTTACAACACGTATTCTTAGCGACCTGTCAACATTCTCGTCCTTCCTGCAACCGTCCCGCCCAGATTAAAGTTATATATGTTTAAATTGTAACAGCAATTCGGTAGCTCAGCGAGATTGTTGGGCGTTGTGCATGCTACCTCAAAAAGCCGTATTAGTTCTCGTTCGTTGCATCTGTATCAGTGTTTCACGTATCAAGTACTGTTGCTTACTACATTTTTTTTGTTTCAATTAAATTGTAATAATCTATTCTCATGTTTAAAGTCACTCCGTTACATTACTCATGTCTCAAATCTCTTCAGATATTTATTTATTTACTTATTTATTTATTTAGTTAGGAAGGAGCGTTTTTGGAGAGTATTGATTAGTAAATATTCGCTCCTGTGTAACAAAAGCTATTTTCAAAGAAGCCAACTCAGAATTTTCTCAATGGATCAGGAAAACTGCACGAAAATCTTATCAAGATGGGTCATTGACGTGGAATCTGCTACAATTCTTTTTACAGACACTATTTTTGGTTTATAAAGTATAAAGTGTAACTACACTTATTTATGCACCAAGGGTGTTATAAGAGTTCTAATGATCGACCTTTGACAAAAATCTTAGAGCCTTTGGCGTGAGAGCTTATTGTTGTCCGAGATCATTACAACCAGTGAACGCTCGTACTATTTTTTTACCTGATTTTAATATTTCAGATTTGCTAATTTACTAGTTAAGTTGAGGTTAATATGACTCGGTTTGTCTTTTCATATTGCCCTTCATAATTTTTCATAATTCCCTTTTATAATTAACTCCATAAGAGATCATGTAGCATCATTCAACTGTTTTCGTATTTCCACTGTAATCACTATCTTCACAAACTAGGTTCGTTCTGAAATGTATATTGCACTCTGTATGGAAGGCAATAACAGGCAATAACGTAACATTAAAAAATAAAGAGATAAATACCGTTGTTAAAATCTATTCTATTTTACTTATCTCTGGTCAGGAGGTGACGAACTAAGTAATGTTAGTATCAGGAGTGGTGGACATATATCGGGAACAAACATTCAGGTTTAAATGAAAACGCGTACTTCAAATAAATAACTGCATATTTTATTACGATTGTGGGACACATTTTTCTCGTTCTTGTTTGCAACTGATATTAAATTTGGTATCGTGTCTTGTGTAACAAAGATGGGAAGCGCGCTGCTTTCTATGACATTTGGTTTCTCAGGCAATATAACATACCCAGCTCCCCCACCCTCTGTCTAGACAGACATGACGCTCACAATGCATTCAACGCCTAAAATAGAAAATTCCTCTCCTAGCGAAAAATATTATCAATAGCAATCGCTCTCCGGCTTTTGCTCACTTTTAACATTGTAGGCACCTCACGAATTGTTTAATTTTTTTTTGTGAACGTTGTCACCTGACCTGTTTGTCATAAAACATGAAAAAAATGAACACTATAATTATCCACACGATTTTCTTAATGTGGTGGTAAGGGGGCGAGCTGCGAAGAGAGTCATGACTTAAAGATACTTCGTGTTAAATGTATTCCTATTTACGACAGATATTATCTCGTACTTTTGTTTAATAAAATGTTAAAAAATATTTAGAGGTATTAGGTCTTAAGTCTAACCGTATAACAAATTATTCAATGATTTGCGTTTATTTCCAAATTTCTGATTCAGGGAGCAAACGTTTTGCATATCTGTGCGGATTGGCTTTTCAATGCTAAAGAACACTATCAGCAAAAGTTCTGACAAAAATCGACCTGGTAAATGTTGGTGAATTCATAGGAATATAGCAACAGGACAATTAAATAAAATAAACACATTGTCAGTCAGTACCCTATAAAACAGCCATGTTAAATTCGAATAATTTCGTGATATCATAAACATCGAACAACTGATCACAAAACATAACCAACAACAAACCACATAACAAAAAAGCAAATTTGAGAATATCGTGTTTTTTGCTCATTCCTGAGATGTAACAGTATCGTCTCATAATACTATTTAGGTATAGAGGTTCAGAACATTCTTGATTAATTTATTTAAATTATTTTTTTCCTATTCAGCTGTCTAGGATTTTTTCAATTCACTAATCATTGTTCATTCGTCATCCATCACGCGACACGCTATTTCAGCCTATTTATTTACTTGTAAAATTCAATCTACCTATCGTGACCTTTATTCATAGGTCGAAGGTCGAATTGTTAGTGTCCAGAAAGTACGTATTGGCATATTGACATAGCACAGTTGGAGGGATGCATCACCAAGAATCGCAAGAGTGATCGGATCACTCTTGTAACTTCATTATCTGAACATGTCTTCTAGAGTTCAGTAGGAAATATAGTTATCCAAATCATCGTTCTCCGTGTTGTCGTAGCACAAGTACAGTCCCTCACGAAAGACCTGATGGAGAATAAGAACTCACATCTATAGCTGATTTGATTTTGAAAATAGATTTTATTAAATCGAAGCGAATATTTTCTTAACAATTCTTGCCAAACACGCTCATTTCTTTCCGTATTGAGAATTCAACTTGTATATGGTGTAGAGCGGGTATCTCACAATTATGAAAACGTGCACAGAATACACGTCTCCCCGTAGCACGTCACACATAGTTTCTAACAGTTTTGACTTAAAATAAATAAAATAAAGTATAATACATGCTTCTGGCAATGACAGTCGCAAAGTTTAAGAAGCAGTAAATGTCAAAGGAGGATGCTAGATAGAAACTGTCTCTCAATTCGAACTAGATTTAGTCGTTCGTTCGTGCATGTTATAGGTGGCAGATAGCGGTTGTTCTCCCTGCCTCTGGATCGACAGATACGGTTCCGAACCTCAAGTCCGCTTCCCCTCCAACTATTCCCCCATCGGAAACCTCCAAAACAGGGACAGTCTCTAAGTTCTCTAATTGTTCCCGAACAGCAATATTTGAGTCCCATATTATATGTGTATGTTTATGTGTGAGGGGAGATGGTAGGACAAGGAAGAGGAAGGAAAGATCGCGCGTGGTCCGTGGCCCGTTTGTTAAGATACTACTGCGGCATGCACCTGCTAGTCATCGGCAAAACCACGGAAAACTACCGATCAGTGCTAGAATTATTCTCCAGACAGTGCCTTGATTCGGCTTAGCTATGTAACTAACCTCAACAATGCAACACCACCGAACTCAAACCCTAGCAGCTGCCAAACCCTAGCAACAAAACGTTCCATTGAAATCCGTTGCTGTTGCTGTTACTAAGCCATCTAGCCAGTTTGGAAAACGGACATTGTGTCGTCCCAGATTGCGTTGCAGGCACACACGGACATCCCCTCTGGGCATTCCTGTTGTTCTGCCGTCTGTCGTGTACCTCCACTGCAAGCCTTGGATCCACTTCCGTTGCGTTTTTAAGCTTTCAATTGTCAAAGTAATGTAACAAATGCCCATAGTCGTAAATTAATGGCAGCCCATGACGTGTACTATATTTTTTGAAACTATTTCGGAGAAAGCTCCCCCTCCGTTGCTCGGGGCCCCGTCTGCGCCGCCCGGATAGGCGCTCATATCTTCCGCGTGCGTTGAAGGCGGCGCAGCTCGTAAATATTTTATACGTCTCCCCCGCGCGAGCAAGCCCCGCGCCAAATCCCGGCCAGCCCCGCCCCCTCCCTCCGCTCTACCTCCATCGCCACGCCCCGGCATATTGCAAATGGTGGGCGGCGGGCGCTAGGAAGCCTGGGGACGGAGGCGACGCGCCGCAGCAAAGCCCCTTCTCTTCCTCTCTCCCTTCCTAGCTGTATTTCGGCTTCCACCGCCGTCACTCGCCTTGGCGTATTCTTCCACTTTCTTCATTTTCTCCACCTCTTTGTTTTACCGTTTCTCGCCTCCCCTTCCATCCTGCGTCCTTCTCTACTTCATCTCTACTATTGTTCCTCCCTCTTACATTTCTTATATTCTCCCATGTCTTCCTCTCTCACCTCATTTTTGCCTGGCATATCCCAAACGACCGCTTCTCAATCTTGTCTCTACTTCTCGCCTTCCTTTATCGTGTCACTCGCTTGAATTATCATCGCTTTGAACACCACGTCGTGTGTGTTGTCTCTCCGGCCGACGACACAACAGGTTGTCTTCCCCATTGCCACTGCGCTCGCTCCTCTGCGTCTGCCACCCTCGCCTCCTCTCTCCTTGTCGTCTCCGCAGTCTTGTCCGAGCAAGCATTAAAGGACTACGTGCAGAAAAATTGTTAGAGGGGAAACGGAGAATACTACTTCAGCATTTTTCAAAAATTAAGGACGGAATCACGTAAAATGTGCAGAAAATATACAGGACGAGAACTGCAAAAAGGGAACCATTGAAAGTAAGCAAATGAATTTAAATGGGACGACATTCATTAAAAGGACGAAGCCATGAACTAACATCAATGCATAGGATTGATTGATTTTTTCATGTTTCCGGGCGCGTCAACTACTGTGGTCATTAGTCCCGTTAGTGTAGTGCATGTTATTTTCTCGCGAGATGGCGGTGATCTTCCCCCGCTGGATGGCGAGATCCGGCGCCGACCTACCGTCGGCCAGTGGGGTTTCCCCGAAACCAAGACTCTCCCACCAGCGGGGTACCGCCCCAGCCGGGACAATCCCTAAGCTCCCGACCGGTCTCCCGGAATATGTGGTAGTGTAGTGCATGTTAGTGTAAGTGTGTGTGTAAGGGGAGAGGATAGGACAAGGAAGAGGAAGGACAGATCGCGCGCGGTCCGTGGCCCGTGTGGTAGGGTACTGCTCCGGCATTCGCCTGGTGTTGATCGGAGAAACCACGGAAAACTACCGATCAGAGCAGCCGGCCGCTAGAATTCTTCTCCAGACAGCGACTGAATTCGACCTAGCTGACAAACTAGAGTCGAAAATCCCGCCGCCGTCAGGACTCGAACCTAGGACCTCCCGGTGAGAGGCGCTGCAGTGACCTCAGTTGATGCACTGAGCTACCGCTTCCGGTATCAATGCACAGGAGATAGAGTATATGATATCCTCTACGTTCAAGGCAATCAGGGCAAGAGTGACTGAGGCGTATATCATTTATCTAATGTGTAAGAGAATTCTTCTATTTCTTGCATCCTGGCAGCCTCTTGCTTTATTTCCATTTTTCCACCCACTCCGTGTTGTCGCTCGTTGTCGTTCGCTATTTTTACTCGTCACATACGTTTCTAAATTAGCATTTGCCTCACACCATTCAACTCTCGACGATTCCTCTCTGCCATGCTTCATTCACCGCTGAATTGTTTTTAAGACAAACGAACTCGGTACCTAACGCATTGACAATGTTATTTTCAGTATAATTTTGTATAATGTGAAGTACACAATTATAAACTTCGGTACATTGAAAATATCATTGTTCTTAATTTAGGGTAATTTATTAATGTGATTCTCAGTGCCATTCAAATGAAACAGTTGTTTCAGCAAATTTCGGATGGCTTCAAACGTATTAATATTTAATTAATACATGAATAATCAGTAATCAAAACCGAATTTGGGAGGTTTTTAAACGAACAGTGTTTTAATACCTGTGCCCTGGGGAGGTGGCGCGCTCTCACGCAGGCCATGCAGCGCGCCGCGTTGTCCGCGTTCGTCTTCGCGCGGCGCTGAGGAAGGGTCGCTGAGGAAGGGTCGCCGGCGGCCGGCGCGGCGGGTGCGGACAAGGGAGGTGGGCAGCGGTTGGAGACGGCTGCGGAGAGGCGCCGGCGAGGGGCGGGATGGGGGTGTAAAAGGGGCGGGAAGAGCCCTGAACAACTCCGGCAAGTGTTGGCGTAGGAGGAGTGGAAGAAAGGATGAGAGAGCGCGGGTGGCAATAGGGGAGACGCACTGCTCGGATCGGAGGCGCAGAGGGCGGGAGGGGGCGGGGCGGGATGGTGCGGCGAGCGCCGCGGGACGGCAGGGTCGTCCTAATGAAGGCGCTACTGCATCAACATACGTGCGCCCGCGAAAATATTGTCCGAAGCGGCCGAGGCGAGAGGGCGAGGCGCCGGGGCGGGCGAGCGGGCGGGCGAGGAGGATGGGCGAAGGAGAGGACCATCGATCCATCGGCCGCTTAGGCCGCCCCATCAATAACGCTCTCGTCCACCCACCGCCCCCTGCGGCCCCGCGCCTCGCGCCCCGACGCCCCGCGCGCCGGCGCTGGAAATATGAAACGCGTCAATTTTTTCGCGCCGCGGCGCGGGCGGTGGGAAGGGCGGGGGCGGCGCGGGGGCGGCCGGGTGACTGCGCGCTTCGCCCGGGTTTACCGACCCATTTGTTCCAGCGCCTTTCAGATGCCGCTCGATAAGACATACAGGGCGATGTGTCAAGTCCGGGCTCCGGCGGGCTGGCCCCTCCCCCTCCCTCGGTGCCCCAGCGCCGCTCGGGCGGGCGCCGGCGCCTGCAATATGCCGCGCTGGTAGCCCGTGCGAGGCTCTTCAAACTCCTGCTGTTTGTATTGCCGGCAGTTGCCGTATTACACATTACGCAGGGAATCCCGAAATGCAGGTGTGCTTGTCTTTGGAGTTTGTTGGAGTTCATTAGGGGCGGTGGCGCGCGGGAGGGCGACAGACGGGGCGGGGTGGGGCGGGCAGGTAAAGCAAGGAGAGCGCTGCTGGCGGCGGGAGGAACTCGGCGCAGAGCGCGAGGATGGGCGCGTGGGCGACGTAGCTAGAGGATGCGGCGGTAAGACGCGGTCGGCGGAATGTTGTGGGTAGTGGCGGGAACTCTGGAACGGATGGAAGCTGTACGGTTTTCTTGTGTAAAAAGAAAGATGCGAAAACGACGGAGATGGCAGAGCTGTGGACGTGGGAGCGCTCTGGAATTTATGGAACCCGAGTTGCACATGTGTTTCCATTCCAAGGCCTTTAATCGCTTTCGTTTGCCTGTGAGTATTAATGTATACAATATGATCATATTCAAATTCTGAAAACACAAAAGTATCGCCTGAGATGGTTCATTCGCAGCATTATTGCCTCTGAGTGTCTTCGACCGCGAGGTCCTAGGCTTCAAGTGAATTTTCGACGTTACTTGGATGGTACAACCTCTGATTGCTGGAGAATTACAGTGGTCGGCAGCTCTGATTAATGTTTTGACGCGATTTCTCGGGTCAAGACTAGGCGAAAGTAGTAGCAAATCGTATTGTCTTCATCTATAAACGGCCCACGGACTGCGTGTGATCTTTCCTTCCTAGTCGTAAACTCTTCACTCCCCTTACACATTTACACCACATCACATGTCGAAAGCTTAGCTTGTCTCGGCTGGGAATGTGTGTTTTACTGGAAGAAATGCCTGGAGAGAAAACACTCAAATCAACGTGTAAGTCGGCGCTGTATCTGACTTTGCGGTGGGTGGGGGAAGTACATCAGCGATTCCTCTTCCTTTTGCTTTACCATCCACAGTAATCTTTCCACCATATCTTGAGTTTAAATCATCACAACCCCTTCTTCCCTCCCGGCACCCGGTTTCATGAAGATCGGGTCGCTCTTCGCCAAGGATTAATGAACCGATGTGTGTGTGTTTAGATGAAATCTCTCAACATTTTATATGCTAATATTTGTCCTCTACTTTTGTTACGTGCTTTCTCACTTCTCTACTGAACCCAACCCAGCACCACTGTATGTAGGCGGGGGAACGCTTCTCGCAACGCTAGTCAATAAGTTCACGCTAGGATAGATGCCATTGCAATACGCCCGCTTCATCGCTCCTTCCGCCTGCTCCCACTGAAGCCCCCAGATCAAGTGCCTGTTTCCTTCCTCCCTGCGCACTTCTCCCTTCCCCTGATGCTGGCCCCTGAGTTCGCGCGCCCACCTAGGGCCCGCCGCCCTCGTCATTGCTGACTCGACTTCGCCAGATCATGGTGCAACCGATTGGCCGAATGTTTGCGTTTGTGTGTGTGTGATAGTGGGTTTCAACGACTATTTTTAGAAGCCGAGTTACCGCGCGTTAGCGGAATGCTATTGAAATTACGAACGCTCTAACCGGGAGTGTTAGCTCAGTGCATCAACTAATGTCACTGCAGCGCCTCTAACCGGGAGGTCCTAGGTTCGAGTCCTGACGGCGGCAGGCTTTTCGACACTAGCTTTTCAGCTAGGTCGAATTCAGTCGCTGTTTGGAGGAGAATTCTGGCGCTCTGATCGGTAGTTTTCCGTGGTTTCTCCGATCAACACCAGGCGAATGCCGGAGCAGTACCCTAACAAATGGGTCACGGACCACGCACGATATGTCCTTCCTCTTCCTTGTTCTATCCTCTCCCCTTACTCACGCACTCACACTTACACTAACATGCACTACACTACCACATATTCCGGGAGACCGGTCGGGGGCTTAGAGCTTGTCCCGGCTGGGGCGGTGCCCCGCTAGTGGGAGAGTCCTGGTTAGGGGAAACCCCACTAGCCGACGGTAGGTCGGTGCCGGGTTTCTCCATCCAGCGGGGGAAGATCACCGCCATCTCCCGAGAAAAAATGCTCTACACTTACGCGATTAATGACCAAAGCCGTTGATGCGCCCGGAAACACAAAAAAATCAATCAATCAACGAACGTTCTATGAATATTGGTCTTTCAAATGCTTCGAACGTTAAACGTAGGTGATGTGGACATACTATGTAAAGTAAGGAAACTTCTAGTATGGAAACTTCCAGTATTTTTAATATTAGAGAACTGTGGTTGTATTATTATTGATTTCGGGTCAACTGCTGCTGCCGCTGTCAACTGCTCCTTAGTCCCGTAAGTGTAGTGCAGATTTGTATCGCGTGAGGTGGCGGTGATCTTCCCTCACTGGATGGAGAGGTCCGGCAACGACCTATCTGTCGGCTTTCGGGATTTTCCCCGACCAGGTATCTCCCGCCAGCGGGGCACCGCCCCAGCGGGGAGAAGCAGTAAGCTCCTGATTGGTTTGACAACTATTGAATCTTGCTGATAATTTGAAACATTTGAATATTAACTGTTGTTAACTTTCAGATGAATCTAACCGTGATGAAGACCTAGAATTTGGTCACAGCAGAATATCGTTGTAGCGAAAGCCACTGGCTCAGTTAGGCCGCCTAGGACCTGCCCTCGAGCTGAGAGGCGCTGCCGCGCCCTTCCCACCCCGCCCATCCCCGCCCATCGCCGCCCACTCCCGCTACTCCCTTCCGTGCAGGCTGCCCGCAAATCAGGCCCCGCGATGAATAAATAAGTGCCGGTGCGCATTGTTTGGCCTGCGGGCTGTGTTTGGCGATGGTGGCGGCCGGCCCAGAGGACGAAGCACTTGGGGATTTATTTAGGTTATGGACATTTGAATACAATAACAACGTAATTCAAAATACAACATCAGGTGTCTTAAATCAGTACGTATACTTCTGTTTCAACAAAACGAAATTCAACAGTATGATGGCATTTTTTATTTTCAAGGGAGATAGTCATCTCATTATTTGAAGTAGTTTTGTATTTTGAAATTAATAATTATACACCTTTGACATTAATCCACGAAATTTTAATAATTTCTCTAGTAGAGAGTGAACTTCATTTAAGTTCAATGTTTCAGATCATATTTTTTTGTTTATTTAGTTATTCCGATTTGTATTAATATATTTGTAAATATGGTTTTTAAAGCCATCAGAATCCGAAAAAATAACAGATTGAGAGGTTTTGTATTTATGCAAATTGAAATTTATGTTTTGCAAAATTATAAATATTTTTCAAAAAATATTTTTGCAGGAAAGTATATAAAATTGCCAGGAAGTTTATTGTTATTTGAAATTTAAGTTATTGTGGCTGATCATCAAAAAGATGGAGAAAGTCAGTGTGTCACAAATGTTACATATTCTATTTCCATCAAAGACAACATGACGTCAAACTAATATTGCAAAAGTTTCAACCAGTTATCGTAAGTAAAAACAAATAGGGGTTATTCAATTGACAGAATTTCTAAATAGGCTTAATATTGGTTTTAATATTCATGTTTTCGTTTTATTTATGAAAATCAATTTTGACCAGACACCTAAAAGGTATTTAATGTATTCGTCACCACTTAGACGGTATTATACTGAAAGACCAACTATATCTCTGACATGAACTGTACCACAGCTTCTTGGTCAATGACCACCCCTATCTAGATGAGATTTTTCTTTCAGTTTCTCTGATCCTTAGAGCGAATGCTGAGGTTCCTCTTGTTTTGCTTCTGGGCATAAATGTAACTTCACTATCAGTGCGCGTTTTCTGGAGTTTAGTGGGGAAAATAAATGTTCAAACTTTTGGATTCCCGCACGAAGGGTTACAATAACGAAAATCTGTTGCTGAATTGCTTTTGTAAATCGTTTTTTATTACACGGGAGCTAATATTTTCTTCAATTCTTGCCATAAACGCTCGTTTTCATCTGTATTCATAATTCAACTTGTAAAATTTAAAACTTGGTTTAAGGCAAAGATTCCAAACTTTACAAAACCGTACACAGTTTTAACTGTTATTTGACGCTAAATATTCCATCTTTGAACATTTTGAAACTAGTTGTGATTTTCTGGAAATTGATACAAAAAATGTGCCTGAAACTTTCTTTATGAGCAAAGTCATTTATTTCATTAATGCACAGCGTAAAAATAAAAGGAGTTCAAATATCCCAGAATCTTCTACCTTCATATTGGTTCAATCTTCTACCTTCAATTACGGTCAAGATCAAACCAAAACCACACCAGAAACGTTTAAAACGATTAGTACTTAATATAATGTTAATATTAATAACTTTATAACCCTTTTTGTTTTCATCCTGCAATTCTTTTCCATTTACAGCTCAGTTGATGACGCTCTTGACCAAGTCTCTTTATTTGAAACTCGACCAAGTTTCTTAAGTAATCTTTCTGAAATTTCCTACGCTGCGTCGCTACAGACTTAGTGGCAAGTATCATTTCGATTTTGCTCAGTCTGTATTTCGTTTAATGTGAGAGATTATAAAATCTCGATGATTGCTTTTGTGTTTGAATTTTCTGATCTATATTTTTTACACGGATAATTATTTTTACGGTATGCAAGATATTGTTCGCAAGGTTGATTTGTACAATATTTCTGGTTATGCTCTTCAGTGTCAAATTTAAAACATTCTTCAGCTAAAATATTGTTCTTTTTGTCTGTCCAATTTTATGGTTTTCTCGTTTGCTTTGAAGTTAACTCATTTTTCAACTTTCTCTTTTTTGATATTTGCGTTTAGTTCATTCCATCTTCCTCTACTCTCAGATGTTCAAACAGTGTGACTTATGATTTATATAATATCCTTGTGAGGTTGACTGTTAGTGTTATTATACAATTAATTTGGAAGCGTAAATGTGAATTTCACATTTCAGTTTAAATTTTCTCGTTTTTGTAAACAGAAATCTGTTGGAGGGCAGAGACGAGGGTTCGCCGTCCGTTGGCGGTAGGCAACAGGAAAAGATCCCGCAGCAAGCGACTGAAACGAAACAGCGATTATTCATCGCAGTGGACGTCGCTGTTCTTCCCGAAAGTAATAATCGCGCCGCTCGCCGATGAAAAGCACACACGATAAAAACGGCTCACATTGGTGCAGTGCCCATAGTTGCTTTGTCAAAACATTTTTCCGAGCTCATACGTTTCGGAATGCCTCTCCCATTGAAATTGGACGAATCGATACGTCAAAACTTACGCGGAATTTTTCCAGAAAGATTACGATGGAAGACTAGAACCCATTCAAAAACTTACTTGCTCTGAACTATTCCTATTGAGCTCTTACTTGCTACTGAACTATTCATATAAATTATTACATAGTGAACTTTCTTCATAATAACAATTTTGAATGTTCAAATTCTGGTAAAAGAATTGAATGAATTTGTGCCTGTTAATTCACCTTCAATTATCATATTTTCTTCTCCACGATATCATATAACAATCATTGTCGCAATCAAAGTGGTGACAAGAATGCGTTCTCCTTAACGTATTGCGAAATATGTAATTAAGGCAAAATACGCTTGATTTAGCGACATGAGTGTCACGGAGTCGAGCCCGATATGGGGAAACTACAGCTTGTCTCAGAATAAACGTCACAAATTTGTAGGACATGTAGGGGGGTCGCAAATGACCCATTTTTGCCAATGAACAAGCAGTAGGAAATTTCATACGCCGGAGTTACACATGTGACATTCGACCCTGATTGTTAGGCCGCCGCGTATGCACACATATTTGGCAGGTACATGAAATCTCGTGGACTGCATACCCTGCCGAAAACATGTGCATGTGTTGCACACGAAGTTGCCAACAGTCAGGGGCAAAAGTTCCACGTGTAACTCTGGATACTTTTTCCAATAACATTTTTCTGGAATATTTCATTTAACATTTTTACTTTCTGGTATACGTACGTACATATGCAGTAATATACGTATTATAGAGAAAGGTATATAATGCTAACAATTTTCTAGCCAAGTTTCAAAAATTATTTACAATTTCCTTATATATATTACATAAACAATACATACCTTACAACATCGTGAACAACTCAACACCATTCACTGCACCATCCTCCATCTCCGGCACCTCACACGAAATGAGGGACACAACATCACCCTCACCACACCAACACACAGCATGACTGATACTAACAAGATGTTGGGTGGCGAGACGAGAATATATATCATGCCTGAGTGAGGTACACGCTAGCTTCCGGTGCGAGTTTACAATTAATTAACAATAGAAAATGTGCTAATTTGGTTACTTCAAAACAATTCTTACATTGAAGTGATATATGGATTACACTGTAATCTACAGTGTAATCTATACATCTCACATACATCTATACATCTATTACATCTATACATCTACACATCTATAAAGGAAATTGTAAATAATTTTTGAAACTTGGCTAGAAAAGTACGCCCTATACGTGTGTTGTTTGGTAACATTATTCATGAACAGTGTTGTTTTCATTTTCTTTCATATTAGCCCTGATGAAGGAAATAAAAGTTTCCGAAACGTTGGCAAACAACTAGTTGTAAAATTCTTCTGACCAAGCCCCGTTAACCTGCCTGCAAATATTTCATTTATGGTCCTTAAGAACGCTTCATCATGTAATATTTGTGTTTTATTTCGCAATACAGATGTTCATTAGAACTTTCGTCAGAACTGTTTTCTATTCAGAACGTTTTTCGTGGCTTCAAAAAACCTGATACACGTTTTTTAGGATGTGTTTCTCCTTCTTAAGAGAATGAAAATGAATTTTTAAATAATTTGGTTACTTTTCGAGTTTAATGTGAATATTCTGGAACTCTAGAACTATTTTACTCCCATCTACAACTCTTATAATATTTTGATTATTCCAATTTTTCCCGCAACCGGCATTTTGTTTCCGAATTTAATTTTTTGTGATAATGTTTGCATTTTTACAGAACTATTTTAAAATTTTCGAGAACTCTAGAACTCTGTTAGCTGCTCAGAACTCTCATAATATTTAGGATTTTCAAAATGTACCCCGCCAACTTCACACACGTACGTGTCGGACCGCGAAAGGTAAATCGCGTGTGGCCCTGGGGCGGAGACGGGTAGTGAGCGCGGACGAGGACGAGGACCAGGACCAGGACCAGGACGGAGACGGAGTCGGAGACGGAGTCGGAGTCGGAGTCGGAGTCGGAGACGGAGTCGGAGTCGGAGTCGGAGTCGGAGTCGGAGTCGGAGTCGGAGTCGGAGTCGGAGTCGGAGTCGGAGTCGGAGTCGGAGTCGGAGTCGGAGTCGGAGTCGGAGTCGGAGTCGGAGTCGGAGTCGGAGTCGGAGTCGGAGTCGGAGTCGGAGTCGGAGTCGGAGTCGGAGTCGGAGTCGGAGTCGGAGTCGGAGTCGGAGTCGGAGTCGGAGTCGGAGTCGGAGTCGGAGTCGGCGTCGGAGTCGGAGTCGGAGTCGGAGTCGGAGTCGGAGTCGGAGTCGGAGTCGGAGTCGGAGTCGGAGTCGGAGTCGGAGTCGGAGTCGGAGTCGGAGACGGAGACGGAGACGGAGACGGAGACGGAGACGGAGACGGAGACGGAGACGGAGACGGAGACGGAGACGGAGACGGAGACGGAGACGGAGACGGAGACCGAGTCGGAGACGGACACGGAGTCGGAGACGGAGTCGGAGACGGAGTCGGAGACGGAGACGGAGGCGGAGACGGAGACGGAGACGGAGTCGGAGACGGAGTCGGAGACGGAGACGGAGTCGGAGACGGAGGCGGAGACGGAGACGGAGACGGAGTCGGAGACGGAGTCGGAGACGGAGACGGAGGCGGAGGCGGAGACGGAGGCGGAGACGGAGACGGAGACGGAGTCGGAGACGGAGACGGAGACGGAGTCAGAGACGGAGTCGGAGACGGAGTCGGAGACGGAGACGGAGGCGGAGGCGGAGACGGAGACGGAGATGGAGACGGAGACGGAGTCGGAGTCGGAGACGGAGGCGGAGGCGGAGACGGAGGCGGAGACGGAGACGGAGACGGAGTCGGAGACGGAGTCGGCGACGGAGACGGAGTCGGAGACGGAGGCGGAGACGGAGGCGGAGACGGAGTCGGAGACGGAGACGGAGACGGAGTCGGAGTCGGAGACGGAGTCGGAGACGGAGACGGAGGCGGAGACGGAGGCGGAGGCGGAGACGGAGACGGAGTCGGAGACGGAGTCGGAGACGGAGACGGAGTCCGAGACGGAGTCGGAGACGGAGTCGGAGGCGGAGTCGGAGACGGAGACGGAGGCGGAGGCGGAGACGGAGGCGGAGACGGAGACGGAGACGGAGTCGGAGACGGAGACGGAGACGGAGTCAGAGACGGAGTCGGACACGGAGTCGGAGACGGAGACGGAGGCGGAGGCGGAGACGGAGACGGAGACGGAGACGGAGACGGAGTCGGAGGCGGAGACGGAGGCGGAGTCGGAGACGGAGTCGGAGACGGAGTCGGAGACGGAGACGGAGACGGAATCGGAGACGGAGACGGAGACGGAGTCGGAGACGGAGTCGGAGACGGAGTCGGAGACGGAGTCGGAAACGGAGTCGGAGATTGAGACGGAGACGGAGACGGAGTCGGAGACGGAGTCGGAGACGGAGTCGGAGACGGAGTCGGAGACGGAGTCGGAGACGGAGTCGGAGACGGAGACGGAGTCGGAGACGGAGACGGAGTCGGAGACGGAGTCGGAGACGGAGTCGGAGACGGAGTCGGAGACGGAGGCGGAGGCGGAGACGGAGACGGAGGCGCAGACGGAGACGGAGGCGGAGACGGAGACGGAGACGGAGTCGGAGACGGAGACGGAGAATGAGTCGGAGACGGAGACGGAGTCGGAGACGGAGGCGGAGACGGAGACGGAGTCGGAGACGGAGACGGAGACAGAGTCGGAGACGGAGACGGAGACGGAGTCGGAGACGGAGGCGGAGGCGGAGACGGAGGCGGAGACGGAGACGGAGTCGGAGGCGGATTCGGAGACGGAGTCGGAGACGGAGACGGAGTCGGAGACGGAGACGGAGACGGAGACGGAGACGGAGACGGAGACGGAGACGGAGACGGAGACGGAGACGAAGACGGAGACGGAGACGGAGACGGAGACGGAGACGGAGACGGAGACGGAGACGGAGACGGAGACGGAGACGGAGACGGAGACGGAGACGGAGACGGAGACGGAGACGGAGACGGAGACGGAGACGGAGACGGAGACGGAGACGGAGACGGAGACGGCGACGGAGACGGAGACGGAGACGGAGACGGAGACGGAGACGGAGACGGAGACGGAGACGGAGACGGAGACGGAGACGGAGACGGAGACGGAGACGGAGACGGAGACGGAGACGGAGACGGAGACGGAGACGGAGACGGAGACGGAGACGGAGACGGAGCCGGAGACGGAGACGGAGACGGAGACGGAGACGGAGACGGAGACGGAGACGGAGACGGAGACGGAGACGGAGACGGAGACGGAGACGGAGACGGAGACGGAGACGGAGACGGAGACGGAGACGGAGACGGAGACGGAGACGGAGACGGAGACGGAGACGGAGTCGGAGACGGAGTCGGAGACGGAGACGGAGACGGAGTCGGAGACGGAGTCGGAGACGGAGGCGGAGTTGGAGTCGGAGACGGAGACGGAGTCGGAGACGGAGGCGGAGGCGGAGACGGAGGCGGAGACGGAGTCGGAGACGGAGTCGGAGACGGAGTCGTCGACGGAGTCGGAGACGGAGACGGAGTCGGAGACGGAGACGGAGACGGAGACGGAGACGGAGACGGAGACGGAGACGGAGACGGAGTCGGAGACGGAGTCGGAGACGGAGACGGAGACGGAGTCGGAGACGGAGTCGGAGACGGAG
>BLKR01005321.1:0-83330 GCA_011170035.1 Teleogryllus occipitalis
CGCCCTTACCCCCCACCTCACCGCCCCCCTCCGCGGAACCACCACCCCCGCATTTTTTACCTTAAAGCCGGGAAATCGCGCCGACCACGGCAAAATAATTCAGCTGCTGGAAAAAATGCAACAGTTTAACCGTGACGCCCAATTTTTCTTCCGGCGCGCGACCGCCGAGCGACGCCACCGCCTCGTCATTCGCGGCCTACCCTCCCACATAAATACCGAGGAACTGCGCGAGGAGTTAGAGAGAGCAGGATTGCAAACTTTTTACATCAGTGAAATGCGCCGCCCTCTCTACTCCGAGCAAGGAAAAACCTTCGAAAGCCTCGGCCTCTACGTGGTGGAGATCGACCATCAGAACGTCAACCACGCGAAGACAATCACTGTAATTGGAAATAGCATTATCGCGTGGGAGGAGCACCGCGGGAGCGATCGGGTGCCGCATTGTAAGCGGTGCCAGATGTGGGGCCACTCCCACAACGGGTGCAGGAGGGACGTTACATGTTTATATTGTGGGGGCGGTCACGCCTTCGAGGCATGCCCGCGCACAGAAGGGGTGCCGAAATGCGCCAACTGCCAGGGGCCGCACACCGCCAATTACGGCGAATGCGCGGCCCTTGTTAATTACAAGGCCGCGCGGGCGCAGCGCCTCGCGGGCGCTCGCCAAGCGCGCTCCGCCGCCGACCACGCACGGCGCGCGAATAACTTCGCACCGCCGCGCACAGCAGTAGTTACCGCAGCGCCCGCTGCTCCCTCCCCGGACGCCTTCCCAGCTCTGCCCGGATTGGCCCCCGTCGCTCCCACCACCGCGAGCGCCCCACTAGCTCCCTTCGCCGACGTCATCGCCGGCCGGCCAATCGCGGCGCCCCGGGCTCCTCCCGCGAATTTAAATCAAAATTTCACCCCGACACCTGCTCTCGGCGGCCTCTCAGAGCTCTCTGAACTAATTTCACTCCTCCGCGGAGTGAATCTTACTAATATTATTGCCAAAATCAAACAGGCAATAGAAATTTTCCGCGGCCCAGGAACCACACTCGAAAAACTCCTCTCACTCATTCCCCTTATTGAATCCGCCTTCCCGTGAATCCTTCACAAACTTCCTTCTTTAAAATCGTCTCCTGGAACGGGAACGGCGGCTTAAACCGCAAAAAAGCGGAGTTAGAACAGTTTATAACCGACTACTCACCGCACGTCGTTCTCATCCAGGAGACGCACCTCCTTCCGGCCGAAGCATTCTCACTTCGGCATTTCTTCATTTATAAAAACAGCCGTCCTGGGCCGCACCGCGGCGGTGGCACTCTTATAGCTATCCGGAAAAATATCCCACATACGCTTCTGGTAATGCCGCCTCTCGCCGCAATAGAAGCTACAGCTGTTGAAGTAGGAACGCCGCAAGGAGCGATCACATTCGTCTCCGCTTATAAGCGGCCTCAACTTCAACTAGAGGAAAGCGATCTCGATACGCTGCTAACGCTCGGGCCGTCGTTAATAATAGCAGGCGATCTAAATGCAAAGCACACGGACTGGGGCTGCCGTGTGCGGAACGCTGCGGGAAATCGCCTGCTCTCTTACCTGAATAGAAGCAATCAGCTTGTCATTTCCGCTCCTTCATCTTTCACTCACCTCCGCACCGACCTTTTCACTAACCAAATTCAAAGCGATATCCTTGATATTGCCCTTCACTCCCCCTCTCTTTCTATCACAACTCCCAAACCCCTACACGACCTCCCGTCCGATCACCTCCCGATTCTCTTTGCCCTACAGAGAGATCTCTTCCCCGCCCCCGCCCCCAAACCCAAACCCATCACCGATTGGGCTTTGTTTAAAACGAAAGTTTCAAACAAACTCATCGGAAATCCCGTCCTCGATTCCCATCATAACATTGACCGCGCTATCACCCACCTCAACTATCAGATCAAATCCGCCTTCCATGAAAATTCACACACCCCCGCAGCCTCTCTAAACTCTAATCAAACGCCAGTCGAGCTGATTCGCCTCATTCAGGAGCGCCGAAAGGCGCAGAGAGAATACCACCGCTCTCACGACCCCGCAGCGAAAGCAGCGTATCAATCTATTCGGCGGAAAACCTCCAAGCTCTTGCGGGAGCACAGGAACGCGATGTGGGAACAACTGATTGAAAATTCCCAAATTCATAATGCAAAAGATCTGTGGAAATTGCAACGGGCCTTACGAAGCCCACAGCCGGCCACCACAGCACTAAACCGCCCCCACGGCCTACCTCCCACCTACGACCCCGCAGTTAAAACTGAAGTTTTCGCAGATACTCTGCAAACTCGCTTTTCTCCGCCTTCTATCGGCCTCTCTCTTCCAGCCACCGCCGCGGAAATCTCTTTTACTCCTACGCCCCCACACGAAATTCCGTCTGACTGGCGCATTACAGAGGATGAGGTAAGCGACCAACTTAAAAACATTGACACGAAACGAGCGGGCGGGCCGGATAAACTCTCTGGCGAAATGCTAAGGAAATTACCTCCTAAGGCCGCCCGCCTCCTAGCTTCCATTTACACTGCCTGCATTTCTGTGCAATATTTCCCCGCAGCATGGAAATCTGCGACTGTGACGGTAATTCCGAAACCGAACAAAAACTCGCGTCTCCCGGAAAACTATCGGCCGATCTCCCTCCTCCCGATTCTCGGCAAACTCTTCGAGAAACTCATTCTCAAGAGAATTCTGCCAGATTTCGAGCAGCGAGGAATAATCAGGGGGACGCAGTTCGGCTTTCGGAAGAATCGCTCCTCCGCCCTCCAAGCTCTTCGTTTCGCCCTTTTCGCTTCTTCTACAATCGACCGCCACTGCACTCTCCCAGCTCTCTTCTTCGACTTCTCTTTCGCCTTCGATACCGTACACCACCCACTCCTCCTTCATAAACTTCGCCCGTATGTCCCCGCATTTCTTTTAAATCTAATTACTAGCTACCTATCATCTCGCTCCTTCTCTGTTATCTATAAATCTTATACCTCCTCTTCTCGCCCCATTCTCGCCGGCGTCCCACAAGGAGCCGTGCTTTCTCCCTTCCTCTTCTCTCTCTTTATAAATGACTCTCCCACCACTACAGGAGTGAGCGATTTCATCTACGCTGACGACGTAGCGTACGCAGTCAAAGATAGCAGAATTAAATTCGCCATTGCAAAATTACAGCGCGCCGCCAATGCACTCACGAATTGGAGTGCGGAAAACGGCCTCACGCTGAATGCGCAGAAATGTCAGGCAATTCTCTTTACTCATAAACTTTCTCACAACGCGCACACTGTCGCTCCCATCCGCCTACACGCACACTCTCTCCCGTGGCAAGACGAGATTAAATACTTAGGCGTCACTTTTGACCGACGCCTAAACTGGAACGCACACTTACAAAAAACACAAAGAAAAATGACACAACGCATACACTGCTTTCTTCCACTTTTCAAAACCAAATCCCTTCAGGATAAGGTAAAAATCCGCCTGTACCTCGCGTGCGTACGGAGCGCGGGGCTCTACGCGTGCGAGGTGTGGGCGGCGGCCGCGGGAACGCGCCGTGAGAAGCTCACGCGCGCCGAACACTCTTTTATTCGCGCCGCTTTCAAGCCCCCACCCGGAACAATTCTTGACACAGAACTCACTAACAGAAACACCAACACAATCGCCTCCGCCATACACACACTTGCCACGGAGAGAATCACAAACATCTTCACAAACATCCATCTCCACCCCCACTTCCAGCCTTTCATACAATATTACACAAAAAAATCACGACACAAAATCAGAAAACTCCCCACAGATATAATCTTCCAAAAACCACCATAGCTTACCTACCACTTGCATACAACATATTCACACCACACAATAAACACTAAAACACACCCCCACACCAGGCATGCACCGGCCTCCGCAGTTCACCAAGACCCATTTCTCATCTCACTTCATCCATTTCATTTATATAATCATACCACCCACACATACATCACCCGCACTCACCCGCATCCCCATCTCTCATCTCATCATCATCTCATTTCACCCATTCATATTCATTCACCCATCATAATTCAATATTTCTAATATATTTTGTATTTTTTATATCTTGTATGTTTCGCTGTAATTGTGTCTATGTAATTGTGTAATTGTTTTGTAATTGCTTTGTAATGTAATTGTATTATCTGTTGTAGTAATTCAGGCCAGATTAATTCATTTCTACCCCAGGGCCATTATTTTGTACAAACATTAGCCAGTAGTTTTTGTACATATATATTAGTCATCATCATTAACAGTTTTTACATCATTAATAGTTATCATTAATAGTTTTACATCAAATACTCATAGGTGGTGGTTAAGTTTAGGATATTTTATTAAATGTATTTAAAAAGAATTATTTTGTATAAATATTAGTTAGGCATCATTAATAGTTTTATTCATAGGTGGTGGTTAAGTTTAGGATATTTTATTAAATGTATTTAAAAAGAATTATTTTGTATAAATATTAGTTAGGCATCATTAATAGTTTTATTCATAGGTGGTGGTTAAGTTTAGGATATTTTATTAAATTTTCGATAAATCTAAGTTAAGTTTAGGTTAGTTCAACATTAAGTTTAGGCCACTTAATTAGGTCATGTATAAAAATGTAAAAATGTATTCAAAACAATAAAAACCAAACCCGGGGAGGGGGCGTCGCCGGGAAATGACTTGATGAGCAGAAAAAACATCACTTCTTTTTGGGAGCAACTAAAGCGCAGAAATCGGCGCTATTTAATAATAACAAAAAACTGAAAACAACAAAGCGCGCCGCCCACATATGAGAAAATCATAGGGCGGCCGCAAAAACTGGATCAAAAACGAGCTGAGAACCACCGGCGGAAGAGCTCCCCACCAGGAGCAGGCCGCCAGATTTCGGCCATTCACGACGTCGAAGTTATTCGCACGCCGTGCGTGGTCGGCGGCGGAGCGCACCTGGCGAGCGCCCGCGAGGCTTTGTAATTAACAAGGGCCGCGCATTCGCCATAATTGGCGGTGTGCGGCCCCTGGCAGTTAGCGCATTTCGGCGCTCCTTCAGTTCGCGGGCATGCCTCAAAGGCGTGACCGCCCCCACAAAATAAGCATAGTATATTCTTCCGGCACCCGTTGTGGGAGTGGCCCCACATCTGGCACCGCTTGCAGTGCGGTACCCGGTCGCTCCCGCGATGCTCCTCCCACGCGATGACACAGTTGTTTAGTATGTTAATCGTCTTCGCGTGGTTGATTTTTGCGTGGTCTATCTCCACCACGTAAAGACCGAGGCTGGCGAAAATTTTGCCGTTCTCAGAGTAGAGAGGGCGCCGCATTTCACTTATGTAAAAAGTGTGCAGCCCTGCCCTCTCTAGCTCTTCGCGTAGCTCGTCTGTACTGACGTCGGCGGGGAGGCCGCGTATGACGAGGCGGTGGCGTCGCTCGGCTGTCGCGCGCCGAAAGAAAAATTGGGCATCTCGATTGAAAGTTTGCATTCGCTCGAGTAGCTGAATGATTTTGCCGTGGTCGGCGCGGTTACTTGGCTTCAAGGTCAGAAAGGCGGGGGTGGTGGTTCCGCGGAGGGGGGCGGTGAGGTGGGGGGGTAAGGGCGGCCAAGATCACCTTTACGTCGACCGGCTGCTGTATGCATATTTCCCCGACGCTTTCTCGGGGGCTGAGGGGCGCGGGCGGGGGCGGCAGCGTTTTGCTGCGTCGGTGCGGGTGGTGCCTGAGGGGCGGGGGAGATGCGCGGTGTTAGGAGCTGATAGCGGTTCCGCACCGGCACGGAGTAAAGTTGGGAATTTAGGGTTTCCTGGCGACGCAGGAAGGCGCGCGACGCCACGAGCTGCCAGCCGTCGTTGTTAGCGGGGGGGGTATTTGCGGGGGCGTTCTCGCTCTCGGCGGCGCTCATGGTGGCGGCGCTCATGGTGGCGGCGTCTGACTGGCAGGGGTGGTGGGGGGATGGGGGGCCAGGCATGCGCGTCTCCGCGGCGTTTCCGCCCTCCACAGATTCACCAATTGAAGATGTTGATGAGCGGGCGGTAGGTGAAGGTGACAGAGTGGGCGCCGCGGCGTGCGCGTCGGGTTCAGCGGTGGCGGGCGGCGCGTCGGGCGCCGCTGCGGATGCGTCAGCCGTTGTAGGCGGCGTGGCGGGCGCCTCAGGCGGCGTGGAAGGCGCCGCGTGGGGTGCGGCGCGTGCGCTGCGCTTGGCGGCGGCTTCCTCCGCTGCGGCTCTCCGCAGCGCGTTCATCTCCTCCTGGAGGGCTGGGTCCACGTAGCGCCCCACGCTACAGGTGTGCCCCAACGCGTTGTCCAAGTATTGGCACGCGCGGCACCGATTTCGCCGCGGGAGAGAGATGGACCTACTCGTCTTCTGCTGCGCGCGGGCGCGCGTCTGGACCGGGCTGGCAGCAGGATTCGGCGTGCTGTTCCCCCTGGTTCATGTCCAGCGAGCGGGCATTCTCCGATTCGGTTGAGTTAATTGCGTTTGTTAGCACCACTGTATTTTGAATCCGCGAGCTAGAAGTGATCAATTTTAGTTTACGAATTTAAGGTGCGCTCGCATAGCGCGCGACACGGGCCGGCGCAAGTAGGCGCGACGAAAAGGCGCGGCGCGGGCCAGCGCTATACACTATGGCGCGGAGGGAGCTTTCGCGTCAACCTCACGACGCGACGCGACGCGCCAGAGCGTTCGGAGCGAGGGCGGAAGGAGCGGAGATGCTTCTACTTCGGCGCCTACGCACCGAATGGACGCGCGCGATGGTTTTTTTTTTTCATTTTCCCCTCGTCAGTAGCCCTGACGAGGCGGGAATTTATTACGATTTGGGATACATTTGCGCCCCAACCTTGCGGTTTATGAGGCTTGGTGAGGGCTTTATCTTAAAAATACTAACTATATCTAATCTTAATCTACTTAAAACTAAACAGTGCCTCTTTGGGCTCATCGTTTTATTTACAAAATTATTAAGGGAAAAGTAAAGTTCTTTGTATTGTTCATATTTTCTTCTTTTTGTTTTTGTTCATTCACTCGCTCATACATGCTTAAACTATATATACAAACTCATTCACTCACACATTCATACTGCACTTCACATCACTAACACTACACTGTACACTATTTACACTGCACATTTTCGCCACGGCGCCGACTTCACTCAGGCGTCCGTGGCGCCGCGACGTTTTCGAACCCGGGCGGCCCAGGCCCGGCGGGCCGCGTATCCGCGCCTCCCACGCGGTTTCCGGCATCATGGAGCGGCGACCGCCTCCCACGCACTGTCAGCTCCCCCGCGTCGCACAGCTCAGCGAGCTTGTGCGGGGGAAGTGCGCGGAAGGTGAAGGCGACGTGCTTTGGGCCCTTTCTTCTGTGGAAGGCCCTGTGCACGCCGCTATTCGCCACTACGCCGGTCTCGCGCAGGATGCGCGGAGCGGACGGCCGCAGCGCTCTTTCAAGCGCCGTCTCCGCCCGCCGCTGCAGCTCCGCCGGGAACTGATGGCGCACGCCCAGAACTCCGAACACGTCTTTGTTGCGGGGAGTGCGGTCAGGGGGCAAGTTAGGGAGGTGTGGGCGCGCCGCGAGGCGCGGCGCTCTGTTTTCTGCGACCCGAATGGGTCGCAGAGTGGAAGGTGGAGCGGCGGCGAATACCACGCACGCGTACGCCCACAAGGGGCGCACGCATGCGGTGAATAAGCGCCGCTTAAGAGGAAAAGATAGATCAGGGGAACGGAGAAGAGGTTTTAGAAGAAGAGTGTGGTTTTGGATTTTGGCCGCGAGATATCGAGCGTGCGCATGCCAGCGGAGACCGCTGTCAAGCATCACGCCTAGATATCTCGCTTCACTCTGCCACGGCAAATGCGCGCCGGCCAAGCTCACCGTTTCATTGGGGTTTGCCCTCTTACGAGTGAAGTTGACGGCGACGCATTTGTCGAGGTTAAGAGCGAGTCGTTTCCGACTTAGCCATTCAGGGAAGGCGGCGAGACAGTCATTTAGGTACTTGACTGACTGCCTGACATTCGCCGATTTCGCATAATATGCAAAATCATCCGCGAACATCAGGAGCCCGCAGCGTTGAATACCAGTTTTTGTTTCAGCAGGTAGCGACGCATCATTGACGTATAAGCCGAAGAGAGTAGGAGAGAGAACGCTCCCCTGAGGCACGCCCGCCTCGGCTCGTCTGAGGGACGAATATACGTTATTGACGCGCACTTTGAACTGCCTGTCAGAGAGAAAACTCGCGATCAATCTGACGTAGCAATCGCTCATCCCCGACTCCGTGAGGCACTCGAGTAAACCCGCGTGCCACACAGAGTCGAAGGCCGATCGCATATCCAGAAAGACCGCTGGCAAGTTCTGCCGTCTCTCGAGGGCGAGGCCGATCTCCGTGCAAAGCCGCGTTAGCTGCTGCGCGGAGCTGTGACCAGCTCTAAATCCAAATTGCTCATCTCTGAGAAGAGTGAGACGACGTATTTCCTGCTGCAAACGCGACAGAATCAGTCTCTCAAATGTCTTCCCTAGGATGGAGAGGAGACTAATTGGTCTATAACTGCTCGGGATTAGTTTATTCTTGCCAGGTTTTGGAATAAGCGCGATGGTCGCAATCCTCCACGCTTTTGGGAAATAGCCGCACGCCAGGCACGCATTCAGGAGCTCGAGTAAAAACTCGACTCCGCGCCCGCCCAGAGCACGCAGCTGCGCCCCGGTCAGCCCATCAGGGCCCGCCGCCTTCCTCACACTAACGCTTCTCAGCGCTTCGCGGAGCTCCGCTCCCGTAACTCGGCGCGCCGAGGAGAGAGGGAACAGCGGGCCAATGGCGTTGCAGCTGGTCGTTCGGGCCACTGGCGCACCACCGGTGAAAGTGGCGGCCAATGGTGGCGCAACGGCGCCCGTTTCGAACGCGCGGAACTGCAACTCAAGTGAACTCGCGAAGATTTCACTTTTCGTCGCGTCGTCCCACGCGTAAGCGGGCTGAGGTGGTGGAGCGCCGGGTGCCCCCGTCCCGGCGTTGCTCTGGATCGGGCAGTTTACTCCCGGTTTGCGGCCCAGCGCACGAGAAAGATCCCAAATGTGCCTCTCGTGGAGATTGCATTTTGAAATAGTTTCTGACCATTGAGCAGTTTTCTCCTCTCGTAGAGATGAGCGGAATTCTCTGCTTAAACTGCGCGCCCGCTCTCCGTCAACGGGATCGCCATAGCGGCGATGAACTTTGACAGTTCTGCGCAGTTCTCTTAAGATCCTTCTTTGCTCGTCTGAGAGCTCAGGGCGAGAATTCTCTACTCGCGTGACTACGGTGTTTCGCTTGAAGGCCGAGTTCAACGTTGCAGTGAGGTGAGTCACTGCTTCGTCGATTTCGTCCTTCGTATTTACTGGTTTCTGCTCAAGCTGAGAGTTCAGCTGAACTGAGAAACCTGCCCAGTCCGTGTCACGCGAAGTTCGAAATTTAACTTGGCATTTCGCTGCAAGAGACGCCACAACACATGTTATTGGATTATGATCGGAATCCAGTGCAGCAATTGAGCGGGGAACCACACACTCAACTCCTTTCACGATCATAAAATCAATAACGCCCGGATTTCGGTTACGAGCATCCGGGAAATGCGTAGGGCTATTCGGTGCGCAGATTACTACGCCCCGCCTTGTCGCTACAAGATTGGCAATTTTACTGCCGTTTCTGTTAGCTCCGAGGCCGCCCCAAGTTCTATGTCTGGCGTTAAAGTCACCTACAAGAATGACTTTGGAATTTAATGCGAGAAGCGCATCAATTCCAGCCGGATCTAAGGTTTGGTCTGGGCAGTAGACGGAGACGACTAAAAGTCGCCCGTTTCCTACCCAAACGTACGCCCCGACCGTCTCTAGAGACGCCAGAGCAATAGCAGGGATTTCGGCTTCGAGCTGCGGCAGTTCGCGGCGTAGTGCAAGCGCTACGCCGCCACCTGGCCTGCCTACGCGGTCTCGGCGATAAACAGCGAATCCCCG
This sequence comes from Teleogryllus occipitalis, assembly GCA_011170035.1. NCBI lineage: Eukaryota > Metazoa > Arthropoda > Insecta > Orthoptera > Gryllidae > Teleogryllus > Teleogryllus occipitalis. The sequence goes on from BLKR01005321.1 coordinate 9,941, forward strand.
GAGTTTGAATTCGTGTTCATCCCTAAGCCACGTTTCTTGTAAAGCCAAGATATCTAATTGAAGATCAGATATGAAGTGTTCTAATTGCTGGGCTTTAAAGATCGCACTTCGCGCGTTCCATGACCCAACGCGGAGAGGTGCAGTTCGCATGTCTGCGTTAAAATTCCTAGACATTGTTAGGCAACATGTTTAGGAATTGCTCGAATAGCTCTAGGAACTGGCTCCTAGAGATAGTCGGCGCAGCAGCTGCGGGTGCAGTGGGCCGCGCTCCGGCCGCCCCTGAGGGCGGTGCGTTGGCCGCTGAGGAGCGCGCGGCGCCGAGACGCCCCGCGACCTCGTTCCAGGCCGACCCGCCGCTAGCTGCTGCCTGAGGCGCAGAGTTTCCAATGAAATTGGATTTTCTCTGCGAGGATCCCTCAGCTCCTGTTGCACGCTCGTCTGAAGGACGTGTGGGCAGCGTGCAATGACTGCATCCTGTGTAGGATGCAGCGTGCCTTTCTTTGCAGTTGCAGCAAGTAGGTTTTATATTAAAGTTTCCTAATAGGGGGCAATGCTGCGTGCCGCGCTTGTCGTCGCCTGCAGGGTGACCCTCGCCCGTGCAGAGACGGCAACGCACATCGTGCTCGCAGTTGCGAGCAATGTGGCCCCAGCGGCAGCAGCGTGAACAGAATCGTGGTCGCGCCCACTTTTCGCGTTCGACCACGATCGCGAAAGATTCCAGCTGCTTTAGGAAGTAGATTTTCCGCGACTCGGCGGTGTCACGAAGAGTGACCGTGAAAGTTCCCGTAGGAATTTGCACGCGCCGAGTTTCGGTGCCTACTGCACCATTTGCCACACCAGAATCACGGTTGCTGGCGACCGGTGATTCTTTAAGCAGATAAATCTGCTTAATTGCGAGAGGAGCGTAGCCCAGCTCTCGCAGCTGCGACTCTACGTCCTCCGCGGTGTAGCCTGGCGGAAGCCCTCTTACGAAAACTTTGAGAAGTTTTTCAGAGTTTTAAGTGCCGAGTGGCTCACAACTGCAAAATATATAGCCAACCACCCCTCCGACGCGGAGGGGGCGGTCTGATGGTGGGGGTTGGACCCTTGGGCGTCTGTGGGGAGGGCTCTCGAGAAGAGAGGTGGGGGCGCAGGAAAGCGCGGGCGATTTGCGTGGCCGCGCTTCCCAGCCTCCTCACACAAAAGGGCCAGGCGGCCGGCTGCGAGTGGCCATGTACTCGTAAACCGCGCACTGTATTTCGCCGACAAATGTTTGTCGGCTACTGCGAACAAGTGTTCTGCAGACCCCGCAGCCGAGCAACGGCGAAAAACAGGCGCGGTAGCGGCGGCGGCGGCGAGGGACAACGGGCCGACGACGGACAACGGGCCGACGACGGACGCGCAGGGGGGGGGGCACGTGCGTAAACAGTAATAGATTTACATTCTTGACTTCTGGGCTAATGTATAATTTTATCTTCATACAGTACATCACTTGCAACTAACGGATCGATTACAAATAGTTTGAAGTTCACTCCTTCACTGGGTTGATTTTGCACATGCATAGGGACAGTTCTAGTATTTTACCTCTTCTTTGCCTTATTCCTTTGTGGTGTTTCCTTGATGGGTATTTCTTCTACTTGAATTACCTCCAGCAATTCCTCTCTTCTTTCTTCACTAGGACCTTCCTATAAAATTAACCGAACATCTTAAATATTGGTGAGAAGAAAACAATCCTACAAATTGTGTAAAGCTTACCTGAAATGGTAGCACATCGTCATCAAACGGGTCTTTCAAAGTATCATATGCTTCCCAATTAATCCCGCTACAAGTTCTACAGCTTTATTTTTAAAGGCAGGTTTACTAGGCCCGCCACGAGTCTTCTGCTACAACTTTTTGTAGTTGTCTTGTGCAGACTTCTCTTCGTCTTTGTCTCCTAAAAAGGCCTACACAGAAATGTTGCATTAAGATGTGGTCATTACATGATTACTGTAGTTAGCAATTTAAAGATACACAATTCTGTATTACAAATTTCTTTCATTTATAGAATTACCAAGTCACATTTGAACAAATTATACAACGCGAAAGTTGGAAATACGCCAACAAATTACCTTTCAACTGCTGTGCTTCGTATGGCGGTTTCCCTGCGTTGGAGGCATGAAACTCCTCCGTAATTTTTCGCCCACGCATCCGCCTTCTGTTTCACGATAGCGGCAGAGTATCCTATATCTACTAGCACAGGATATTTAATAATACACTCGGCAAACACCAATCGTTCCTCGGAGGTGTAACGCAGTGCAGTCATCTACACAAATTACATTATGAAAGAATTGGCATGTATACGCATTGAATGAGCATAACGATACATGGATCTTAGAACAATATTCCTATTGATCGTACCTTGCTACTTCGGGGATTGCTAAATACACAGCGCAAAGCACAACTGAGCCGTTCAACTGCACACAAGCAAACGGGATGAGCCACGCTGTAATGATGGAAACATTCGCACGTGCTTTCGAGAAATCAAACACTTGCGCCTTTCGGCGTTGCCAAATAAATTCCGTTCAGGAGGTCTGAACCGATGCGCGGTCGCGCCAGGAGAGAGACAAGATCTTTTTAATGGCCATTTCATCGAACACAAGACAAGCAATGATCTCTTGAGAACTTGCCTGGACTTGTCTTAACTTCATGAAACTTTCTTTAGTAAATCCTGGCTGTCCATCCATGACAGATGCCAACCGGCGGAGTGTCCGTGGTTGAGGAATCTTCGTTGATTTCCTTAAATTCCTATGCGCTTCTGCCGAATAGAAATGAAGTGTCGGAGCAAATATTCTCATCTGCTGTGTGTATTGGCGCACTTGACCACCTTTAAGTTCCAGGCCTATTAGCTCTTTCAGCACCCCAGTAAATTTATTAAAAATTTCTGACCCTGATTCTCCAAGATTTTTATTTAATTTATTGCATTCTCATCTCGGTAACTTTTATCAAAGTTGTAATGTTTGTAATAGTCATAAGATAGATGATAATGAGTTAGCATAATTTCTTTTCAAACTTTTGTTGCAGTTTTCCCACTTCCTGGCGATTCTGCCTCCGTAGTTGAGGTGTCACCAGTTCTTGGGCACTCTGAATTGAGGTTTTGGAAAATTTAGGAACAGTGTTATAAATCATGCATTTATTGCATTCTCAGAATTGCTTGAATCAAATTGTAATGAATTTAATAGTCATAGGTTGAAATAAACTGCAATATACTCAAACTCATTTGGAATAATCTGAATATTTATTGGAACAAACTCGGTCGAGGAATCTGAAAAGGAACTATCTTTCTATTTTGGCTACTTCATTGCTAGAATTGGCTCAATGAAAAATCATATATTCATTTCACGAAAACATGGAAATTTATTAAATAATTTAAAACAATTTTTGGTATTGTTTAACTTTACCCAATATAAAACCAAAAGTTTGTCATGACCGTTCCAACCTTATGTCTTCGCGCGCTTTTTCGGCCATCTTTATCCATCTCCGACGCCGCCGTCCTCAGGTCCAGACACCATCTTCTCTTTTCTTTTCTCGGAAGCTCACTTCAATCACCGTTCATCAGATCAACAAAGTATTTGCTGCTAACATTCCAGTCCAATCACTGACAACTTCGCCCAAGCCCTCAATGTCCCTCCAACTCGTTCACGTGAAATATTTTAAGCTCCACTGTCACACTTAGTTCCAGTTTTGATGTTCTCTCAACATCCATTCCCTTGTAGATGCTTACAAGTCCCCAAAGAAAAAAAAACTCCTAACATTAATTGGAGCACGATCCGTTCGTGAGCACGGCATCAATCAGAATGAATGTCTCTCGTATTCTTTCAGCCCTGCAAAGCTCGGTTCATAAATTCGATTGTTTATTTGCAGATAACATTTGATGTACTTTCGTACCTAGCCAATCTCTAAATTTCTTGCAAAACGAACTAGCCGTCTTCACGACTGTCACTGCTTTTTCGACCAATCCCAGAATTCTATATAGAATTAACTAGCCGTCTCCGCGATTGTCACTGCATGAATGTTGACCTTGACGACGGCTCGCTTACCGTTGCTATGCTAGCGTATTCACATAATTTATCTCCTTTAATTGACGCCATTTATAATAAATATTGTACCATATTCAGTGACATATTGGTATGTCACAAGGTGATTATAATAGGATTAGAAAGAATGATTCCTTTTCACACCTTTGTGGCAGTACCGTCCTCTCTCCACCAACCGCAACTTGGCATTGCTTCATGTAGGTCTATAAGACTGAAAAATATTTAGAAAAAAATTGATGTATAAAGCTTTGCAATAACACTTATTACATTCTCATCTCAGAGTTGCCTCTATTATGGTGTAATGTATTCACTGAGAAAGTATACAGTTCTCTCAAAACACTCATGCAATATGAATTGTATATTTACAATCCACAAACCAATATTGAATGTTAATAGGAACACAAGGAAGAACGTGATATACTTTTAAAGATACTCCTTAAAACCAGAGAATCAATTTTCAATACCTGACTCACAAACAAACAAACAAACAAACAAACAAACAAACGAACAAAGATCTGGTAGATGTATAAGCCAATGCCAAGAAAACCACAGTACATCTCACATTTCACACTAAATAATTAATTTTTATGTTTTCATTACTTTTTCAGAACACCTGGCATTCAAATAGATATTTTCTTTGAATTGGTAATTACATCATATATTTGATACATCATTTAATTCTACATTGAATTAATTTATTCATGTATCGTCAAGCAATTTCCACTTAATAAAATACATGCTCATAGAACAACAAGAATTTTCATGAACATAATTTATTTCTGTAAAAGGGATTTATTACAGAAGCATTGTACTTTTTACTTCACTTAACCCTCCTAATACCGCAGATTTTTGGTTACACTGAGTACCACTGGGGTCACTAGAGACCCCAGTCCTTTTCGATGACGAAATACAAAATAGTTGTACATGTTTACACTTTTTGACATTTTCTGTGATTCTGTAACATTTATACTCTGTCAAACAGTAATTGAAAACATAAAATTTGCATAAACAATTTATTTAAAAAATTAATACAATAATAGGTACATTGAAAAGACAAATTGTTTCTTAACTTTACAGTAATAATCAGACATAGTGATTCTAATTATTTATTGCACTTTTGGCATATGATCGAAGAATGATTTTTGCAAACTGATACTTCACATTTGATACACTTGTCTGCATATTTCCGATCTAATGATCTTTCGCAAAATGGGCAGCGACCACGCTTTTTGTTTTGTACTGTTTTTGTTGTTGGTGGTCCGACTGGTATGCACAATTTTTTGGAGTCACGACCAATTAGCTGTTTTCCCAATTCTATTAAGAATTCTCTTCTCTTGTAATTGGTCTTTTCTCTCCAGTTTGGAGTAAGGTGCAACCAAATAATGAACGCATTCAATGCACTAATGTCAATAACATTATAGAAGAGAATCATTGGCCATCTTCTGCTCATTCTTTTAGTTGTGTATGTTCTCACTAATTTGTCCATTGTGTCTACTCCTGACTTGGTTTTATTGTATTCAATTATTATTAATGGTTTTGATTCCTGATTGTTGGTTACTTCTTTCGTAGAATGCATGGTACTAAGAAGTGTCACAACCTTTCCTTTACTGGGGCAATAAGACACAATCGAAGCTTGTTCTTGGAATCCGAACAAAGATGAAAATTTTTTTCGGCCCCGTGCATTAGTGAAAACCTCTGGCAATTCCACTCTATTTTTTCTTATAGTTCCTAGCAGTGTAAGGTCTATTTTTTGAAGGTCTGTTGCTAGGTTTAGGCTAGTGAAGAAGTTGTCAGTTGTTATGTTCCGGCCACTTTTCAAAATCTTTGACCATATCTAAAACAACCCTCCTTCCTTGATTTACTTCACGAGGTTGGTTTGCCTGACGACCTGTATAAACTTGAACGTTCAGAGCATAACTAGTGATACACATGCAGCCCATAACTTCAAGCCATATTTTCCCGGTTTTGACGGCAAATATTGCCGAAAAGGGCATCTGCCACGAAAGCTCACAAGTTGTTCATCAACTGTGATGTTGCTGTGTGGTACGTATGCATCTTGAAGCGTGTTTGTCCACATTTCAAATATATTTCTAATAGGAGCCAACTTATCTGGGACTCGATTACGACGTCTGTGTTCTGCATCATCAAATCGAATGCACCTTGAAATTTGTGTGAAGCGATTTCTAGCCATTGCTTCATTGAATATAGGCCTACCGTCTTCCTTGTTCCACAGGTGCGTTATTGCTTCATTGTGGGCTTTGTATGCACCAGCTAATATCAAGACGCCTACAAAGCACTTAAATTCAGTCGAATCCATGTGTCCATTTTGAACCATACACAACATTTCCTTCTTTGTTGGTCCATTTCAAAATTTCATCAATTATACTTTGTTTCAAAAATAAGTTGAAGGCTGACTCAACTGTATCCACATTTTACTTTGCGTATCTTGTTGGACCTGGATTTTCTCTTATGATATTGCACCTTTGTGCTCTTCCACGTGATTCTCTTTGCACATCCTTATGCCATATTTCTGTCTTATTTTTAGATCTGTAAATGACACACATAACCTCAATAATTTGTCACAAAACACTGGAATAAAAGCATACAATTTGTAATGTGATATAATTCTTACCTGTAAAAGCCGGAATCTAATATTCTTTCTAAATCTTCCTCTCCGCTTTGGTCACTATCATCTGATTCCATCTCATTCTCTTCAATTTCATCTGTTTCTCTTCAATTTCATCTCCATCACTGTCTGATTTATCTGAATGTACGTCGTGCAGCTCGCCAACGGTATCTTCTGAAGAACCAGCTTATTCAAGTAAAATGCGACGAATCTCATCATCAGAAAGTTGCTCCATATCAGAAATTGTAATATGAAAACAATGTTACACGATTATCATAACCAAAACCACAGACAATTTCAATTCATACCAACATACGGGTTTTATAAAAGTATTGCCAACATTTACTACAGCAAAAAGGACATTTTCCATCGCCTTTACAAGAATTAGATGCTGGGGTCATATAAGACCCCGTTGGTACTCAGTGTTACAAGTATAAATAATAAAGAACATAGCAACAATGTAAAACATTTGCATACCTAACGAGAAAGTAGGAAATAAATCAGGAAAAGTCAATTTTTTCAGATTTTTTAAAGTAATGGAAATTGGAAAAAGTATTAGATAAACATGTTGTGGGGTCTCCAGAGACCCCATGGTATTAGGAGGGTTAAACTGAAAAAAACTTATCGATTGATCTCTCAAGTCTGCGACACCCTGAACATTATCAGTATCTCCATCAATAGAGCATTGTCACCAACATTAACATTTCTTATGCAACACTTTAAGAACATAACTATTCATTAAAGTAACTATTGTTTTCATTTCCATTCATATTTGAGAGCAAGGTAATTAAACCAACAGCAACTTCATAATCACCAGCCTCAGACAAATGAGTAATTTTACTACACAACAGCAAAGCATTTCTCTAGTTGTAAAACTAACATTAATCATAAATAATTGCAAACTCACTTGATTATGAACATCTACTTCTTGAATAACATCATTATGGTCTGAATCCGCCTGAACAACAGAATGAAAAAGTTATATATTGTATACACTGTACTTATAAGAAAAAATAATGTAAAGTACTACTTACATCACAATCAAAATCATTCGTTCCACCTTGAAATTTCAATGGAATCATCTCCAAAATCTCAACAGATTCTTGGGACGGCAACGTCGGCATTGGACCACCGCCGGTTTTTTTCAGGTCGCTCTTGTAATTCGACACTTCGTTCTTTGATTTAACTTACATCCCCTTCCACTGAATTTTAATTTGCACAAGGTCTCTTTTACGGGAATTTAAACTCTTAAACCTGATCAAATGTAAAGCATACACATTTATGAAAGAGAACAGAATACATTGAAGCAAATGGATACACACAGCTGTACTTTTTTTAGTACATACTTCTCCGTAATTCTTTTCCACGTCTCCGCCTTGGCTTTGTTCATTTTCGTGTTGTTGCCCTTGGCATTCAAAATGTCTATTTCCTCCCGTATTAGGGTCAACAACAATTCCTAGAGCAATATCAGTCAAGTTATTAACACATGCATAAAATCGTTCTCGTTATTGAAGAAAAAATACTTTTCCAAAAACACAAAAACCTTTCATTAGTATTAAATAATGTACATACCTTCTCTTCCATGTCCAAATTCTCACTACGGCTTCTCTTGTCCATTATTAAACCAAATTAAATGAGAAACCTCAATCACACACACAAACCAGAACCTCCATCACGCGAACGAACACAGCAAACTTGACCGCGTGCTACTCTCACGCTACCAAATGCACTACTTCACGCTTACTCCGAGCTTAAACAAGGGGGTCGACTGGGAGCAGCGGTTGCTATGGTAACTGCGCCGCTCTTACTCCCAGCTTACTCTATGCTACCGTTACTCCACGTTTATTAGTTAAGATTTCGCCAACTAATGACTTCCGCCAGAAGTAAATTTTACTCTGCGTTTATTAGTAAGGCGGGTGATGTATAAGTCTTTGATATTTGTCTATCTAGTTTTGCTTTTGATTTATTTTCATCTGAGCAGTTCTCAGTTGGCTTTTTATTTTAAAATTTTCCAACTCCATTTGATTACAAATTTCCTTGAATTTGGGAGGACTGGAAGTGCAGTATGAATGTTCTTGCATGGGGCGCAGTTAAGAAGCGCGGCAGCCCGTACGTGGACGGGGGGGGGTGTTATAATATGTAGTGATGATTCTTTCTATATTTGCAGGCAGGTTAACGGGGCTTGGTCAGAAGAATTTTGCAACTAGTTGTTTGCAACGTTTCGAAAACTTTTATTTCCATAATCAAGGCTAATATGAAAGAAAACTCAACACCATTCACTGCACCATCCTCCAGCTCCGGCACCTCACAAGAAATGAGGCACACATCACCCTCACCACACCAACACACAGCATGACTTGATACTAGCAAGATGTTCGGTGGCGAGACGAGAATATATATCATGCCTGAGTGAGGTACACGCTATCTTCCGGTGCGATCTTACAATTAATTAATAATACAAAATGTGCTATTTTGGTTACTTTAAAACAATTCTTACATTGAAGTGATATATAGATTACACATTTGTTTATTTCTACTTTCTTATACTTGTAAGATAATTATCATATTATTATTATTATTATTATTATTATTATTATTATTATTATTATTTCTTTATATTGTGACAACACCAAAACCAAGGAACCTGATATGAATATACATACAATTTACAACCTTAAAAAACCTAAAACAATACAGGCATATAGATATGAAAGGCTAACACTCTAATTTTACAAAAAAAATAATTAATTGTATATATAACCTTTTTTAAATGAACCAATTGACAAATAACAGATTTATCAGAATTCATTAATATTGTGCAAAACTGAAAACGCTGATCGTAGTATTAAATGACAATATGAATAATTTCAATAATATAAAATATAGAGATGTGAAAATTATTTTACAAACCCAAAATTACAATTTTTCTAATGTATATGTAAGTAACATTACAGCAAACAAATTAATATGAAATTATTAATCTGGTGGAAACAAATGAGTTAGAATTCACCTTAATCTAATAATATTAACAATTCCACTGATATATACATTATGATACCTAATTATTAACATGGCAGTTGTCAATAATTATATAGCATAAGGCAAATCCAGATTGTCTATTATCCTTAACATATGTTGTGAGGTAAGACACAAAACATAAAATTACAGACTGGGAAATATCTTTTTTTTGGGGGGGGGCAACATAAACATCAGTATGAGCAGAGGTGCCCATTCAAGAAGTTATTTAGAATTATTTTTGTGTGGATTATCTTGTTTGATAAGATTGACAGATTTTACTGAAACCGTCTATCTGTTTTTTTGTTAACAGTATTATGCTTGTTGTGTATCATTTCTTTGATGGATCTTTTTTATAATTATTTTATTTGTCCAAAATCAGAGTTTCATGAAATTTAAATGAATGGCCAGTGGATTTGTTATGTTAAGCGAGTGCACAAGAGGGGGAGTCTTTCTTTAGATCATACTTATGCTGGTACAACCTTTTTTAAGGTATTGTCCAGTCTGTCCAATATATACTCTATTGCAACCCCCACATGGTACTGAATACACTAAATTGCTCATAAACTGTACAGGTATCCTGTCTTTGGTTATACTGAACACAATGTTGTTAAGTTCTTTTGTTTGAGAAAGCTATTGAGTGATATATAGTTAGAATTTTGCCCAAGGGCTCAGATAACCCTTTCACATATACAATGGATTTGTAGGGTTTGATGGGTTCAGTGTTAATCTTGGCTGCAGGGTGGGGAGAATGAAACAGAATTTTATTGATTAGCTTGGGAGGAAAATTATTTTCTAGGAGAATTTTTTTAACTTTATGCAGATTCGACCTGTGGAAACATGGATCACTCAACTGTGTTTGAGTGCCAAAGCAACATTAATCTTGGAAGCCATTTATATGGCTTCCAATATGTGTAATATATATAGCACAAAACGACTGAAATTAATAATTCAATAGTTATTGAATAATTATTACAACTTAATTTCATTGTGTTAATAAACAACCAATACTGGTAGACATGTTCCTATTATGCTGTAGCATTATGTTTGCATTGTAAAATAAAAATTTGAATTTTGGATCTCATTAATTTGATTTACATTCACACTTCCGTGCAACAAATTGAAGGAATTGATCTCTACTTGTTTGATAACCCAAATTAGGCTCAAAACTTGCCAGTGCAACCAGTTACCATCATCTATTCAACAGGGTATTATTGTAATTTTTATATTTGACCAAATATTTTAAATTTAATTCATATTTCTACTACCTCTAATATGAGATGTTCAAAAAGGAACCGAACTTTTACTGTATTTCCTTTATTGCGTATTCTACATTTTAAGCACCGCCCCCTTCAAAATAGTCCCATCTGCTGGCAAAACACCATTCCCGTCGTTTCTCTCATTTTTGGAAGGCCTCCTGGGACACGTTCTGGGAGGGCGCGAAAGTCTCTTGTCGGATTGTGCTGTATCTCCTCTACGATTTGGAAATTACGATCTTTCAACGTATTTTTCATTGCAAATATGTATTTGCATCTAGAACGATGTCTGGCATGTGGTACGCCTTCACCATTTTCGTTTTGCCTCACTAGGATGGGGGCTGGGAGTAGTTCTTTTGTGTAAATGGTGGATCCCTTGGCGATGTGCCTTTATCACTGACTTGTTTGATCTCCTTGGTGTATCAGCCATTGTGAAAGTTCTATCTTGCAATTGTTGGTAATATGAAATGTCCTAGTGCTTTTTCTTCAGTGCAACTCTCTCCCTTCGATATTCAATCCAAGATGCCACAAAATCTAATAAGTGAAGTATTAACCTCGGGGAGGTTGTTGTTCTTTCTTTTTTTATTTTTTTCCTTTTTGTGCTCTTTGTCCGTTCGTAGATATTATTCTGTCGACTAAATCTACTCCCGTATATCAATTGTATTCTCTCACAATGCTGGGCGTAATTACATTTTTTATATTTCTCACTGTTTGGAACAACACGCCTGTTAATAACACAGGCCGATGTTTTTAAACTTTTGGAAAGTTGCAGAAACACAACTCGCTGGTTCCGACTAATTTTAGGTCGCTGAATACGAATATGATATACTACATAAGCTCGTATTTTTGTGTAACGCATAGTAGTCAAATTTACCTTAATAGGCATAATGAGATGTCTTTAAGGTACCGAGAAATGAGCTGTTGAGTGCAAAAAGGAAATCAACTTCATTTTGACAGATGTGTCGGTGACAATTTTAAAAATTAATTTATGAAATCTAAAGAATGAAAAAACTATATTCAGGTAGTGTATTCGCATTTAAAAACTGTGCTTTAGCATTTCTATACTCAGAATAGTTTAGAAGGTATGTTTCCAGCTGCAAATAAAGACTTACCTGCTTTGCTTTTCCCTTTTATGAAATGTTGGATCTCTTCATCGACCAGCAATAGTCCTGCAATATTGCAGGGTCCAACATCTTTGATATCAAGCTTCGATTGTTCTTGTATCTTGGTGAAACCGTTCTCTCATTTCGTCGTTTACATCTCAAAGATTTTCTGGAGAGAAATGGAACTGGGAGTGAAGAAAGTGAACTTTTAAAGATATCAGACATCCCAAGGCTACATATGTGACCAGAAGTTCCTGCACAAGAGCCTCGTAATTTTCATCTTTATTTTTTCTCAGAAAACCTTTTACAACTTTAACAAAAGTACGCCACGCATTGCTCTTTATCGTTTAAACTGTTCAAACAAGTCATCATGGATCAGTTTGCGAAACAGACATGCTGGAGGCAAAGGTCCTACATCTATCATACACGAACCTTCCCCTTCAAAATGGAAGGAGAAAGAAGACCCCATGACACGGTCTCTCTGTGCTCACTGGTTTTGTTAACTGAAGAACCTCTCTCCATTGGAGAGGAGACGTCTTCACGGAAAGGCCCTCCTACGGTTGATTTCCCATAAAAATATTTTGCGCCTCCTTGGTCTTAACTCGGCTGCTCATGTATTGCCATGACTGTAAAACAAATCGATACAACATGCATTACAACAGTTTCACGTGTGGCACACCACTCATTATTTTTAAGCAAACTGTTTTTGACGCTGTCTTGTTGAAAACAAGACTCCTGCTGCCTTTTAATCATCTTACACCATGGAAAGTGCTGAAAACCAAGTATTTAAAAACTATTTACCTCAGCCAGCGCCCTCTAGAATATAAAGCCAGGCGACGGGCAGCCATCTTGCCAATGACGTCACGGTGAGTAGGCCCACTAGTCCCGTCGCGGGCCTATGCTCTCTGCTGCAGTCGATAGCAAGGGCATTTCACGATTGATTTCTCCCTGGCACCTAATTCCCCAACAACAAATTTCAGTAACGAAAATCTAAGGATTTATATTTTTAGAAACGAGTTCCTTTTATTTCTGGAAAATGATTCTTTGAAAGAAAAAATAAAACTTCCTACAACTACCAACAAAATTGGAATCAGAAGTTAATAAAAATACATTTTCATGAAATAATTTTAAAAATAGTAATTTATATTGAAAAAATCATATGGCAATTTACGTATTATACAATACATATTTTGTGTATTAAAAAAGAAAACAAATATACGAGTCGTTTTTTCTCAATACATGTGCATAAGTATTCCATTTAGGTATATCGAAGATAAATACTCATAACATTACAAATATTTTTACAGAATGGGCGATAGGGCTGGTCGAAATATTGGAGTTGAGAGACTTCACTGTTGATTCACTGGGAAAAATAATAAAATTATTTATTAAAATACACGTGCGGTGAAATAGATTTTAACAAACTGGAGAAAATTAAAAATTCCCCAGAATATCTTGCACACCTTCGGTGAACATTCAGAAGACTCGCTTTCTCTTTTAAAAATGACAATCCCTCACCTTTTTCTAGCAAAAGTCCTTTCAAGGAGTTCAATATGTCCAAGGTCAAAGTCAAATCAATGGCATTACAAGTAATGCCCAATTCATCACCAAAACTTGAGTGGCATTCATTTACAAGATTTTGTAAATCATTAATGTTATCTACTTTAGCTGGCAACAACTTATTGTTTACTTGAGTAATTAACATACTCCTGTAATGAACAAAAACATAAACTTTTTCATTCACTTTAAAAGAAGAACCACAGCCACAAATAATATGCTCTGTTAGAGTATAAAACATATCGAGGAGCTTCTAATTAATACTGTCCATTCTGAGTTAAATTCTAGGGGTAATTCCTTCAGTTCTTCTAAACTCTTGAAAACACGAGATGAATTGTACTCTGCAAACGTCTCCAGACTATCGGTTATTGTCCTTTCAAGGTTTTCCATCTCTATTCTTCCTTTCTTGTCTGCTGGACTTTCACGTACGGGCTTTGATAAATTGGCTGGACAATCCATTACTTTTGATTTATTGCACCTGAACAAAGAATTTCCAAACAATTACAGAACAGTATATAACAATTTAGCACCAATTAATTCCTTTAAATTCTAAAATTAGCATACCACTACGAAGTCTGGGATGTGATAGTGGAGGTGTTAGATGCTCTCCAGTTTCCTCATTAAACATTTTCACTTCTCTTTCTATGTCTGTTTCATAAAAGTGAAGCTCGCAGACCTGCAACAATTTAAAAGTCTGCATTTGTCACACCTCAAGAAAACGCTTGCAAGTTTAAAGTATTTTTTTAAATACCTACTGTTGTGTATTGAAAATACCAAGATAACAATCAAAGTTTTTGTTTATTTCTTAGTCAATCCGACTTACAACCAAATATCAATAATTCCGTGAGACAAATAGAGTATACAAAGTTCCAGCCGGGTCACAATGTCCAAATACGAAAACACCTATACGAAAACACACTGCCGGGTCAACATACTATTCAACTCACGAGGTACACTTATTCACCGTTCACTTAGTTTATCCCGTTCCTTTTTTATTTTTTTTTTATCATTTTCCCCTCGTCAGTAGCCCTGACGAGGCGGGAATTTATTGCAATTTCGGATACATTTGCGCCCCAACCTCTCGGTTTATGGGGCTTGGTGAGGGCTTTATCTTAAAAATACTAACTATATCTAATCTTAATCTACTTAAAACTAAACAGTGCCTCTTTGGGCTCAGCGTTTTATTTACAAAGGTTGTTGTGGTATAAGTAAAGTTCTTAATATTGTTCATATTCTCTTCTTTTATTTTTGTGCATTCACTCGCTCATACATGCTTAAACTATATATACAAACTCACTCACACATTCATACCGCACTTCACAACACTAACACTACACTGTACACTATTTACACTGCACTTGTTCGCCACGGCGCCGACTTTACTCAGGCGTCCGTGGCGCCGTGACGTTTTCGAACCCGGGCGGCCCAGGCCCGGCGGGGCGCGTATCCGCGCCTCCCACGCGGTTTCCGGCTTCATGAAGCGGCGACCGCCTCCCACGCACTATCTGCTCCCCCGCGTCGCACAGCTCAGCGAGCTTGTGCGGGGGAAGTGCGCGGAAGGTGAAGGCGACGTGCTTCGGGCCCTTCCTTCTATGAAAGGCCCTGTGCACGCCGCTGTTCGCCGCTACGCCGGTCTCGCGCAGGATGCGCGGAGCGGACGGCCGCAGCGCCCTTGCGAGCGCCGTTTCCGCCCGCCGCTGCAGCTCCGCCGGGAACTGATGGCGCACGCCCAGAACTCTGAACACGTCAGCATTTTTAGGAGTGCGGTCATGGCGAAAGTTAGAGATGCGGGCGCGCCGCTCTGTTCTCTGCAACCCGGATGGGGTACAGAGTTGAAGAAGGAGCAGCGGCGAAAACCTCGCACGCGTACGCCCACAGAGGGCGCACGCACGCGGTGAATAATCGCCGCTTTAAGGAGATAGAAAGTTCAGGAGAGCGGAGAAGAGGTTTCAAGAGAAGAGTGCGGTTTTGAATTTTGGCCGCAAGATATCGAGCGTGCGCATGCCAACGGAGACCGCTGTCAAGCAACACGCCCAGATGTCTCGCTTCGCTCTGCCAAGGCAAGCGCGCGCCCGCCAAGCTCACCGTTTCATCGGGGTTTGCCCTCTTTACGAGTGAAGTTGACGGCTACGCACTTATCAAGGTTCAGAGCGAGTCGTTTCCGACTTGGCCATTGTGGAAGGGCGGCGAGACAGTCACTTAAATACTTAACTGACTGCCTGACGTTCGCCGATTTCGCATAATATGCGAAATCATCCGCGAACATCAGGAGCCCGCAGCGTTGAATACCAGTTTTGGTTTCAGCAGGTAGCGGCGCATCATTCACGTATAAGCCGAAGAGAGTAGGAGAGAGAACACTCCCCTGAGGCACGCCCGCCTCGGCTCGTCTGAGGGACGAGTATACGTTATTGACGCGCACTTTGAACTGCCTGTCAGAGAGAAAACTCGCGATCAATCTGACGTAGCAATCGCTCATCCCCGACTCCGTGAGGCACTCGAGTAAACCCGCGTGCCACACAGAATCGAAGGCCGATCGCATATCCAGAAAGACCGCTGGCAAGTTCTGCCGTCTCTCGAGGGCGAGGCCTATCTCCGTGCAAAGCCGCGTTAGCTGCTGCGCGGAGCTGTGACCAGCTCTAAATCCAAATTGCTCATCTCTGAGAAGAGTGAGACGACGTATTTCCTGCTGCAAACGCGACAGAATCAGTCTCTCAAATGTCTTCCCTAGGATGGAGAGGAGACTAATTGGTCTATAACTGCTCGGGATTAGTTTATTCTTGCCAGGTTTTGGAATAAGCGCGATGGTCGCAATCCTCCACGCCTTTGGGAAATAGCCGCACGCCAGGCACGCATTCAGGAGCTCGAGTAGAAACTCGACTCCGCGCCCGCCCAGAGCACGCAGCTGCGCCCCGGTCAGGCCATCAGGGCCCGCCGCCTTCCTCACACTAACGTTTTTCAGCGCTTCGCGGAGCTCCGCTCCCGTAACTCGGCGCGCCGAGGAGAGAGGGAACAGCGGTCCAATGGCGAATGATCGGAATCCAGTGCAGCAATTGAGCGGGGAACCACACACTCAACTCCTTTCACGATCATAAAATCAATAACACCCGGATTTCGGTTACGAGCATCCGAGAAATGCGTAGGGCTATTCGGTGCGCAGATTTCTACGCCCCGCCTTGTCGCTACAAGATTGGCAATTTTGCTGCCGTTTCTGTTAGCTCCGAGGCCGCCCCAAGTTCTATGTCTGGCGTTAAAGTCACCTACAAGAATGACTTTGGAATTTAATGCGAGAAGCGCATCAATTCCAGCCGGATCTAAGGTTTGGTCTGGGCAGTAGACGGAAACGACTAAAAGTCGCCCGTTTCCTACCCAGACGTACGCCCCGACCGCCTCTAGAGACGCCAGAGCAATACCAGGGATTTCGGCTTCGAGCTGTGGCAGTTCGCGGCGTAGTGCAAGCGCTACGCCGCCACCTGGCCTGCCTACGCGGTCTCGGCGATAAACAGCGAATCCCCGGAGTTTGAATTCGTGTTCACCACTAAGCCACGTTTCTTGTAAAGCCAAGATATCTAATTGAAGATCAGATATGAAGTGTTCTAATTGCTGGGCTTTAAAGATCGCACTTCGCGCGTTCCATGACCCAACGCGGAGAGGTGCAGTTCGCATGTCTGCGTTAAAATTCCTAGACATTGTTAGGCAACATGTTTAGGAATTGCTCGAATAGCTCTAGGAACTGGCTCCTAGAGATAGTCGGCGCAGCAGCTGCGGGTGCAGTGGGCCGCGCTCCGGCCGCCCCGGAGGGCGGTGCGTTGGCCGCTGAGGAGCGCGCGGCGCCGAGACGCCCCGCGACCTCGTTCCAGGCCGACCCGCCGCTAGCTGCTGCCGGAGGCGCAGAGTTTCCAATGAAATTGGATTTTCTCTGCGAGGATCCCTCAGTTACTGTTGCACGCTCGTCTGAGGGACGTGTGGGCAGCGTGCAATGGCTGCATCCTGTGTAGGATGCAGCGTGCCTTCCTTTGCAATTACAGCAAGTAGGTTTGACGTTCAAATTTCCTAAGAGAGGGCAATGCTGCGTGCCGCGCTTGTCGTCTCCTGCAGGGTGACCCTCGCCCGTGCAGAGACGGCAGCGCACATCATGCTCGCAGTTGCGAGCAAAGTGGCCCCAGCGGCAGCAGCGTGAACAAAATCGTGGTCGCGCCCACTTTTCGCGTTCGACCACGATCGCGAAGGATTCCAGCTGTTTGAGAAAGTAAATTTTCCGCGACTCGGCGGTGTCACGAAGAGTGACCGTGAAAGTTCCCGACCGACACGAAGAAAGACCGTGAAAGAGTGGCGAGCTCGACGACCGCTGAGGTCGGAAGGCCCTCCGCGCCCACCACGAAGGTCGTGTCCTCCGGAGTGGCTGCCTTCAGCAGCTCGAGTCCGGAGACACAGATCATTTCGGTGCTCTGGCCGCGATGCACTCGGGGCGTCTGTGACTCGGTCGAGATCGACCAAGTCACATTATCCCCGAGTGAGTGCCGCCGTTCTCCTAGTCGCCGTTCGCTTACGCTCTTGAGCGATAAGCGAGGAGTGGTGAAGTTGCTCGCTGCCATCGCTGGCTAGCGGCACATCTTTTGCTCAATTAATTAATTTCCCGCGAGAGCAGCGCTCGATCGCGGGAGAAGCTCGGCTCCTGCTGCGATCCCGCACGGTGTTCCGCTCAACGTCTCGTGGAAGCAAAGCTCAACCACGAGAGCGCCAGGTACTTGCCAAGCAAGGAAGGCTGCGCAAACTTTCCACTCAGCACAGTGTGGGAGCGGAGCTCAACCACATGTGCTAGGTACTCGTTGCGCCGCAGCAGGAACCAAGTCGCGAAAAGTGCTTGGCCAGAGCTGAGCGGAGAGAGCGGGTGGTGCTGTCGCCTCGACGCCCACGCGAGTCTCTGAATGCTGAGTAGGCCCGACCGCCGTCTGGCCCGTTTTGGGCGCGCTGCTTTGGCCGGGAGAGCGTTGCCGCTCCTCGGCCGTCTCCATGCGCTCGGGCCCGGTCTCGGGGGTCGCGCGCTGGCAGGGGCGCTTGGACGGCGGCGGGTGGCGAACCGCCCGCCACGTTCCCCGGGTCCGTGCGGGTTTCAGCGCCGGAGCTCCCGTCGGTCGACGTGAGCTCCACGGCAGCCGATGCCGCAGTGCTGGTCTCCGCACGCGGCGGAGCGCTGGTGACGGGCTGGGCGGTGGGGAGAGCGCCGGCCAATCCCGGCTCAGCGGCGTCGGCCAATCCTGGCGTATTAATAAATAATAATTAATAAATAAATAAATTAAAAAATAAATTAATAAATAAATGAAGCATTATATGCTAGTTTGATATCTGGATTTCTTGATTTCTCTGCTTTGCAGATCAGCATTTATCCTCCTGCAGTGAGCTCGAATTAGCAAACGTGCAAGAGTGTCGAGGAATATTTTAACCATGTCACCTCCGTGATCTGGACAATGAAGCCAGCTGTAATCCAGCTTAACTGTTAGCAAGCTAACAACATCGTGCTTTAAGGTTAATGAGTGCAAAGATTGTTTTTGAACAATATCTGACTCAAAAATCCTTTGAGCAAAAAGGACATCACTCTCCAATCTTTTTGATGCGTACATCAAGGTAGGATTATGAGGATCATATTCCCGACATTGAGTGTACAAGTGCTCAAGGGTAGGCTTATCAGCTTTAATAGCATCCTCACATATCGAGCACTGTTGCCCCTTCAAAACCCCTACCATGCACTTGCCAATATAGCCAGCAACAGCAGGTACCCATGTGTTGAGGTCTTGCCAGTTCCTCCTCCGTCAGAGCATCTACCTCTGCTGTGTCATCAGAGATATGCAGAACAGATGGAAAAGTGTCAACATCCGCTGCATCTAAAGAATCAGGATTAACCATGTCAGGTTCCCCTTCAACAGCATCATCCTCATTCTCTAACTGCAAGCTATCAGTGACCTTTCCATGTGTTCTGCTTAGAAATTCAGTTAGATCACACAGAATTCTGCTATTGTCATCCTCACAATTAGAATTACGGATTCTGGAACTGACCAGATTATTGATAATTGCTGTTTTCAAAGCAGAAAGGAAGTGACTACAAGTTGGATGATCATTAGTCACACCATGCTGTCTGATAACAGCAAACAAATTCTCCACAGGGTATTGGTTTACCCGCCTTAAGCGTAAACATTTGATGGTGTCCTTGACATCGTTCCACAACAACTCAAGTGCAAGAAGTGTTCGCACATAGCCATTTTGGCTGGGAGGGCGCATCAACACAAGTTGCTTCTGTGCCACCCCCTTCTTTTTGCGCATAACCCAGGCCCAATACTTCATTCTCCTGAGCTTCTCGCGCATTTCTCTCCACACAGCTAGGTGCCCAGATCCTTTACGCACCTCATGTATGGATCGATATTGTCCTTGACGTTCTTTTCTGTAGTCATCCTTGACTGAGCCATTTGAATAATCAAACAGCATATCAAAGTCCTTAATGACTTCAGCTGTTTCCAGACCACCATCCAACAAATCTTTCTCCCCCCCCCCCTGCTGCTCGAAAGCGAAACAGTTCGCATATGATCAGCGCACTTCCGGCTCAAAGCTTGGGCTGCATACTTCACCTTCATCCCTGCTTTCCCAATGGGATACACATGATTTTTGGTTAAGGTCTGTACTTGAAAGAGGTCTTCGTCGAGATTATATAGTTTAACTATATTCGACCATCGAGCAACTTTCCCATCCCAATTAATATTTACTGCACTCCTAAAATTGTTGCGCAAACATTTAAAGAGATGGGGCACATCATATAACACAAAAATCTTGTGTCCTCCCACACGGAAGAAAGGCAGAGGGTCTTTTGGCATCTCCCTCCCCTGAGAGCATGAAGCTGAATATACAGCACCAAGAGTTGTGCCTTGTGCATTGGGGGTATCTTGCCTCTCACCCTTTTCCCCAGAAGTGCTGGCATGAGTGAGGTTTGCCATTTTATCTCTGATAGTGTCATTTTCTCTCCCATCCTTTTCCCCAGCATGGCTGGCATGAATGAGGTGATTCATTGCAGTTCTATTTGTGGGTGCTAGGTCACACACAGTGGCCTTCACAATAAAACCAGCTGCTTGCAATTTCTTAATGGCTTCTTCAATTATTGTAGCAAGAACTGGAGTTGGCATGGCACCTTGGGAAAAGTAACAGCCGATTGGTTGTTTGTAATCTTTTTTCATGCCCCGAACCATCAGAACAAGAGCATGATCAGCAATAATGTCTGAGCGTCCCTGCGAGCCATGATCAACATAACCTTCAATCAGGCCCTTCTTATCATTATAGATAAGACGTTTTTTGAGAGACATCTCGTCAAACATCAAGGTACAATACTTGTCTTGATCAGTCATCGTGTTGGCAACACGTCCCATCATATCAAGAACATTTTCATTAATGCCAGTGTCCATTGGAACACGCTCAAGGACACGCAACAATGTTCGCACAGAAGGCAGTGTCAGATAGCAACAAAGCAGCCGATATGCCTTAGGACTACGTTTAAAGATAGACAAAGCCAGAATTTTCTCCTGTTGTGTCCACCGCTTCGACGTACCCTGCCTTTGGAAATTACGTAAATCTCCAAGGATGATGGTACGCAAAGAGGGGGATACAACACCTTGAAGCAGCTCACCTAAATTCCTAGATCGAACAAGTGTCTCCAAATGATTGTTTGCTTCCTTCAGCTTTCTGATATCACGCTTCAGCTTCAAAGTCATAGACAGGAGGTGACCTTTCACGGGCGTAATGCTTACACCTTGATGGCCGGCTTCGTCAAGTACCTTTCTCTGCGTGTTTCTTATTGTGGCATCTGAAAGAAGACAATTATAAATAGAATGAGAACTTACAAAATATCTATTAAGAATGTGAATAAAACAAAAAATTACAAGAGGGGCGAGCAGGCTGCTTTTCAGCCGGACCATCAAGTTCAGTCACTGCCCTCCGCTTCCCCAAGCGCGAGTGCAAGCAAAATTCCTGGTTACTTGGTCCAGGCACTGCCGAACCAAGTGGCACGAAATCTGTTTAACAATGAAAAGTTACATCAACTTATACACTAAAGTAGATTGGACAATCAAGGAGGAATTTTTACAAGAATACACTATTTAATAATTATAGATAGTGAAATAAATTCCGTTACTACAATTAAAATCACTAGAGAATTCCATCATATTTGAGAAGATTTCCCCTCCAGCAAAGTAGGTGTCAATATTATAAAAACACAAGATACAAAGAAAATTTGAAAAATTATACACTAACCACCACAATAAATGTTTGATACGAGCAACTGCATCACACTCACCAGAACATGCACCACCCCAAAGGGGAGTGGAGGTACCACTGGTGTGGCAGAAAACACCACCAACTTCGACTGCTTCTGGAGCAGGTGCTGTAACCAAAGAAATAGCATTCATGTCATTCCAGACATTTTTGGTTATCCTACCCTTTTCATAAAACACTGTTCTGCACTCACCAGGAGTATGCAAATTCACCATTGGAGGTGACGCCTCTACTTCACCTGCTTCTGGAGCAGGTGCTGTAACCAAAGAAATAGCATTCATGTCATTCCAGACATTTTTGGTTATCCTACCCTTTTCATAAAACACTGTTCTGCACTCACCAGGAGTATGCAAATTCACCATTGGAGGTGATGCCTCTACTTCGTCTGCTTCTGGAGCAGGTGCTGTAACCAAAGAAATAGCATTCATGTCATTCCGGACATTTTTGGTTATCCTACCCTTCTCATAAAACACTGTTCTGCACTCACCAGGAGTATGCAAATTCACCATTGGAGGTGACGCCTCTACTTCACCTGCTTCTGGAGCAGGTGCTGTAACCAAAGAAATAGCATTCATGTCATTCCGGACATTTTTGGTTATCCTACCCTTTTCATAAAACACTGTTCTGCACTCACCAGGAGTATGAAAATTCACCATTGGAGGTGACGCCTCTACTTCACCTGCTTCTGGAGCAGGTGCTGTAACCAAAGAAATAGCATTCATGTCATTCTGGACATTTATTGTTTTCCCATCTTAAAACAAGCATGTTGCACTCACCAGAACTAGTTGAGAGGAGGAGCTCGGCCTCCCGAATCATCCTAGCAACTTCCCCAGCCAATGGAGCAACGCGGACTGGAGATAAAAAAACAATGTTGATCAAATTGAAATGGTTCTGTATATATAACATCCTAAAAGTAAATTTGTAATAACTATATACAGTTAATACCTTACCCCTGTCCTCTGGAATACTCTGCAAGTATGCCCTGAACATGCAGTCAGGTAACTCAGGGCGTACATTTGGAAACAAAGTAGGTACCGCGTTACACAACACTCTATTGGTGGGGCTTATCGTTTGTGGCATAAAATGGTCTATGCACACATATCGGTGCCTATTGAGAATGGACCACGAAGTGGACGCTAACACCGGGTCACCAATGGCTTTCAGCCACCTCATGCATCTGAAATCAAGCACATATTAAATAATTAGAAACTATCAATAATATTCTAACTTATTTATTCTACAAATAATACAGTAGAGGTAATAATAAATACATTAATAATAATGTGAATATTTTAGTAATACTACTATTACAACTTCTACTGCTACCACTAATAATAATAATAATAATAATAATAATAATAATAATAATAATAATAATAATAATAATAATAATGATAAAAACATGAGAAATATTGACATATCCAGCAAATGTGTTAAATGCAATTACCTTTCAGCATCCCTGGGGAAACCAAACAGCCTCGGCTCTGCGGCAGCTCCCTCTCCGCTATTGTGGCAATTTGGCACCCAACATCGCCTCAGTCGTGGCATTTTGCCGGAGAAAAACAACAAAGGGTGTCCGCTAATTCGATTACAACGCACACGACCACGGGTAGACTCCTTGCACGTGTTCACAACAAGCACTTCAGAAACACCTGTTGAGCTAATTTCAAATCAAACAGGAAGTCGGGTTCCCTTCTGTAGTTGTCAGAAATGCTCGCTAGATGGTACTGCTGATCCCAGCAACTGTACGTAACTTCCGGGACACAAAAGGCGGACCCAGTCGAGAAAGTGGTGGGAGATGCGGGCTTGATCCTATCCTGTGACGGAGCCCTGATACCATCGCTCCCTAGCAGAGGCTTCTCGCGCCGGCTGCCCGCTCCTGGTTGGCCGCTCCCTCGCTGGTCTGCTGCACCGCTACACCTCGCAGACGTCACGCGTCACAACTTTCTGGCGCGCGTTTCGACGTATTGGACACCGCCGCAACACCTACCTTTGAGTTATTGTTGGGAATGAAAGTTCTCCCTACAAATTGCTCGGATGCACGCACTCCTGGGTTCTTTCTCTTTGGGAAAGACGAACACACTAACAGCAGGGCCATTACGATAGTTGCCTTTACAATTGGGCATACACACTTGTACGGCATTATTCTGATGAACTATAAATGAAACAATAAGGGTTTGAAAAGTTCAAAATTTTCTAACATTGTATACTGTGTATTCACGCAAGTCCAAAACAAAGTATGTTCAGTGAGTACAATAACCTACAAGCCTTGTAACGTTTTTACAAATTGAAGCATAAATAAATCATTTGCTTATATTTGCCTTAATTTTAGGTATATGACGTAAAGTAAACTTAATCAGAAACTAATGTTAGTAAGTGGTACTTACCAAGTTGGAATTTCCGTAATTAAATTAATCAAATTTCTGAACAAAACGTGACCAACACAAGAGTCCACAACGCACCACACACAGAAGGAAATCTCGCTGTGGGCCTACTCGTGCTTGTCGGAAAATCGTCGCCTGACTTTTTATTCCAGAGGGCGCTGCCTCTGCGTAAGAATGGAGTATTGAAGTCGGTATTACCTTTCAGGAAGAGGCAATCGCTTTCTCTTGTTTTTTCGTAATTCGTGCGTGTTAAATGTTATTACGCAGAGATCGCCCTCCAACGCGCTGTTTCCCGGGGTGTGCACGCTGTGTGCTAGACACACTACCAACGTAAACATCTAACATTGCGACCAAAATGCGTATTGCCAAGCTTTTTACCCGAGCGAAGCGAGTCGCGACGAAACTGCTCGGCCTCCAGATCTTCAAACATTGCGATCCCATCGCGTCTTGCATGGAAAGAGGCAGGATTCCGCGAAATTGCGACAATGTGCAGTGTTGACGGAGCGGGTCGTTCTTGGTGTCTGGTCTGGGATGCGCTCTCACGGCCTTCTTGGAAAGCAGTTCAACATTTCAAAGAGTTTCATGTGGAAGATGAATTTCTTTTCTCTCTGGAAGTCAGCCCGCGGTTTATAGACAAAAAATGAACCAGCGTCCAACGCGGGACGTTTGAAATGTATTCCCTTTGTCGTTATTTAGCGCAAAAGAATTGCTATAAATGATTGAATTCCATGAATTTGAATTGAATTTGGCCGCCTATGATCCAACACCAGCTCATCACGGAACGCGTTCGGTGATGACAATGTGCTCTTCCTCTGGCATACAAAATTCAAATGAAACCGAAATTGTAGTCCGCGTAACGTCCAGTAGATGGCTTCGCTGCTTGCTTGTGATCGGCTTCATCACGGCGGCGTCCCAGGCGTAGAAGAGGCGTAGGAGGTGGAAGACGGGCGCCCCCGGCCCGGGGTTGCTCTGCGTCGGGCTGTCCCGGCCCAGCGCAAGAGATGGATATCAAGTAATTTTTCTTCATCCACTTTTTTTCTAAGATATGCAGGTCGCGCATGTGTTGGATTGCTACATGTTTTTTCCCCTAGAGACACTTTGAGTGAGGAGGGTCTTCGCTCCAAATTCCTCCCACTTGCCGACAGTTGAAGATTATTCCTCCTCCTCCTCGGTGTCCAATTTTGAGGAACAGACACGCGGGAACTGGGTCCTTCATCTGTTTCCAGATTCTCTCTCCACTTTCAGTGGACTCGATTTCAGTACTCAATGCAGGATGGAGCGGGTTTCTTAACTTGGCAGGAGTGTGTCGCTCCCACATCTCCTGGCTTCGAATTTCTTCTTCCATTGGGCAAGCTCCAACGGCTCCATCCTAACGATGTACAAAATTCTCCTGGATTTCGAGGGATTGGGCATCGCTGTCAAATTGGCTTGCAGATCCTTCTGCAGATACGCCAATTATATCCAATACTTTCTTCATGATTAGATTGTTTAAAATTTACTGTTCCTCCAGTCTGCAGCCGCTGTTGCCTTGTTTGGGCTGAATATTTCCTTGCCTCTCTTTTCAAGGAGTTAAGCTGGCTTTACACTAGCAATAGGTTTCCGCAATATCTTTCAGTAATGTGTTGCTGTTTCTTGCGGTCATCTTTACATGAGCAAGACGGGGCAATTTGTTGCCAGAAGGATCTGAGCAATGTCTTTCCAACAAGATATTGCCGATCGATTTATACTAGGACTTTCGGTTGTCATGTTTTGTGACATCACGATGTAAATGCGCGCGAATTAGTGAGGTTAGAGCTCACTTTCCGATCCGACATGGCGAGCAGAAGGCAAAAGATGGAGTCGCAGCCGCACTTATTGTACTAATTGAAGAACATAAGAAACGCCAATTTTTTCACATAGTTTCTCAATACAAATTCTAAATAAAATATGCATAAAAAATGAAAGATGATGGTAAAGAAGGAAAGATTTTTTTTAAGATTGATTTCATAATCAAAGCTCTAATTTTGCAGGGAGTCCTCCCTCGGTGTATTGAATATTCCCAAAGGTATCACAATCGAACAAATATCTTGAAACGAGATTTAAGTCTCTTGACGGGCTCTGAGTGAAATGAAGTGCGATTTCACCTAAAGTATAGAATTTTTTCCTGTTCATTTTTATGGTGAATTCTATGTCATCTGTGATAAAATTAATTTTGAAATTAAATAATTATTTCACCTTAAACTCAGAATATGGCGATGCAATTCCTGAAGTGAGATGTTATTTTGTCTAGAAAATGTGTTAAAAGAAATAAACGGGTAACTTCCGTGAAATACAATATCATTAACTTAAGTGTTTATCTAACATTGTGTATTGTGCAACATTGTATATGTAATGGATTAAATTATTTTTTATTCATGTGTATTACATCTGACGTGTATTGTACGTAATTAGGTTTCTCAGGATAAAATTATCTCCAAGTGTTAAAGAGGATTTTTTTTCCCTTCATTTTTCATGTAATGGTAATGATTTGGCCACTTAGAGCTAAATGCCTAAACACCTGGTTTCATTACTGATCCCTACAAGTGAATGTACCGAGTTAATTTTAAGACGTTTGTAAGGCAACATTTACTATGATTGCCAGAAATATCGCCAAAACATGTTTGAAAAGTCACCAATTATGCATTTTATGTCTGTATTTTATTTTCAGAATTTTCAAATTTCTGGCACAAAAACTCAGATAATTTTGTACTTCCTTCATTGGGACAATAAAAATGCTTGAAATGGATATTCTGGAGATTTTTTTGATTTTTACCTTTTGAGCTGTTCGTTTTCTATTTTCCTTCCTTTCCCAAATATAACTACAGATTACCAAAATTGTTCAGTTTCTTTTCGAAATGCAAGAAAAAATCTTCTTAATCTTCAATTTTTTTATAGTTACAAATTTCGTTTCATATCTAGTGCATGTATCACGATATACTCATTTCTCTATTGTGGATATAACACTCATATTTGAAGCATTTTGCTGGCAGTCCAATCCCCCCCCCCCCGAAATGAGTAATTTTAAGAAAGCTATCAACCGCTGATAGAATATACTTTACCCTGCGCTGTATGAGAAATGAAAGTTTTATTTGAAGATAGATCTAACGACAAAAAAGGAAGATTCAGTGAGTGATATAATTAGTTTGAAAATTTATTATTGGCATCACAAAAAACACGATCTAATGTCCTATTGTAGTTTTCTTGTCCTCACAGCTTTGAAAATAATTTTGCCTTCGGCACTGCAACCCGTTCATAACTTGTCAGGTTTACAATTTACATCCAACTGATACCGAAAACTTTCTAAAACGTAGAACGGTAGCTGCGGATAAGGAACGGGTTATGTCGATGGAAACTACAGGCCTTTCTGCGAAGTTGCAAAATGCGAGATGGGGCGTTAAATTTTAATAAATAAATTTCCATCGTGGGAAACAAACGATTGCAGTGAAAAGTTGTCAAGTGTGTCCTGCAACTGTGTACCTGGCTTCGACAAAAACGCTATGAACGCCAAATTATTTCTAGTTTACTGGAGCAGGATGCACCGTAGCAGCATTTGCGTGCATTCACAAAACGAACAATTGCATCTGACCCCAACAGAGACATCGCATCAGACAGGAAATGAGGTAAGTTCGAGTGGGCTGCAGCCAATAAAACAAGTTATTTCCCATTGCACATGGTGCGTGCGTCTACAAAACGTCCATTTTTATATGACCCCAGAAGAGATCTCGCCCGTTAGGGAATGAAATAAGTTATTTGCAGTGAAAAACTGCCATTAAAACAAGAAATTCAATCTTCCACATCTGCGTGCACCCACAAAAGTCTAATGGTTTATGATCCCAGAAGAGCTTTCACAAAACGTTCAATTTTTTTATGAACCCAGTCTTACCAAGAACCAGGTAAGTTTTTTTTTGTGCAGCCAGTGAAATAAGTATTTTCCCTTTGCACTAATATATGGGTCGTTTCCATGCAAAAAAGAGGATTTTATGACTAGACTCCTTCAAACTTGAAAATATTTTGGGATATGGTTGTCCAAGATGCCTACATCGTCGAGGAACGGTATTAAAATTTTCTGATTGTTCGGCAACAATACTCTAAAAATGTAAGACTTCATGTGAACACCCCTGTATTACTTTCTTATCTATACTAGTTCATTGCTGAGTTTATGGACCTGAAACAAAACAAGTAATGGTATTGTTAATACCCTTGCGGGCCTTTGTGATTCTTTACGCCCTCGGGCCTTTTAAATACTTCATGGCCTGCTCTAATACCAACATAACACGTACATTTTTATGAATTCGATTTATTAAAGTTACGATGCAAGCAAATGCAATAAATAAATAAATATTACAATGCTCAAATAGGTAAAATAATCGTTTCAAACCTAATTTTGTTATTTGATGTGAAAAATTGCAATTTTCGAATGTTCCCGTGAATTTATAATTGCCACTAGTCACTCATATTTCACTGTTACGTCTCACCTTTTTTTAGACATGCTTCTTGAGTACCTGTACTACTCATAGTAATAACATGTATAAGGCCAACATTCCAGAAATATTATTTTTTGACGTTATGAAATATTTTAAATAACTTTTGGCAATAGAAGTAACCTAAAAGTGCCGTTTCATCAGCGCAATTCATACTGCTATCAACACTTACACAAATCACAAATACACCATAAACATTTTCATGTATTTGTGGAGATTGTACTGAAAACCACTGTCCGTAGCTTTGCTAGAATTTGCGAGAAATTTCTGCCGAATTTCACAATATTCTTTCATTTGTACGAAAACATCAGTCCAACGATTATGCAATAGTAATTAGATACTATTGCAGCCATGTTGGGGGGCAATCGTATGGGCATTGAGCCGGATTGCGGCGGAATTTCCTTTTTGTGTGTACGCTCTTTGCGAAAGAGGAAGATTCTATACGATAAGTAAAATGGAGGAGTAGCGCGCGACTTAGATGTACAAATCATGCGAAAGCCTCTATTTGATTTAAACCTATTGAAAGTGCTGGCTACTTTTACTAATTAATTTGGTGGTCGTAAATAAGAATAAAATCGATGAATTATAATTTCACGTGAAGGAACATTAGTTTAATTCTGTAAATTACCACTTTCTTTGAGGAGAATTTGCGATTTCTCTAAAGTAGAAAAAGAAGTATTTATATTCTCAAAATTCATACGTAATACAGGAATATTGAGATTTCTGTCAAGAGGCTGGTGGGAACGTCAAGAACGGAGATTATATATACATACACACACAGTTTACACCAGGGATTTGCATTTTCCATACCAAATTTTCTTAGATGTATTGGAAGCGTAACAAAAATAACTAATTTAAAGTTTATAATTTATTAAAGAATTCTAAAAATTTAAGCGTAATGTGATGTACACTTTCACTGAAAAAAAAATTCAGAATAAATGTAAATATACAATTTTTAACGGAATGGTAGAATCCTCTATCCTCTAAAGTTTCGAAAGAAATGCTGCGACATCTACAATATGTTTTATTAGGAAAAATATCCCAAACCAATCAAAATCACATTTTCAAGAAAATATCTTCAATGGCTTTTTTCAGATATTTTCAAAACGGCTAAGACTTCAAAAAAGGTAACAAAAATGAAATTCAATATTATCGGCTTATTTCTCTTCTTTCAGTTTCTTTAAAAATACTAGAGACTTTTCCATGTATGAATGGAAATCTCAGTAAACGCGACGCGCTTTCAGATTGCCAACATGGATTTAGAAAATCAAAATCTATGGAAACATTATTTTCTTAAAGATGTCGTTGGACCAAAATGCTGACTTGCTTAATCACCTATTGGATTATTTTTAGATCTCTCAAAAGCTTTTGACGTCATTGATCATGGCATTTTACTTTCAAAATTACCTTCGTATGGAATCCGTGGTATTGCCACGGATTGGTTATGTTCGTTCCTTAAACGGCGATCTCAGATAGCGGAAATACCTTAACGGAATGATGGAACATTATATACACATCTTTCCGACTCTGCCAATTGCATGTGGAGTTCCTCAAGGATCAATTTTAGGCCTTATTCTCTAATTACTGTACGTAAACAATATGCCCTCGACGATTCGAAACGGAAAAACAGTTCTCTTTGGGGATGATACGAACATTCTTTGCAAGAAAGAAACCGTAAATAGTACAATATCAGAGGTTTCGAATTGGTTCCAAAATAACACATTAATAGAAAATGAAAAGAAAACTGTTTTAATGCAGTTTACCATTTCAAATAAACAATTCTGTACTCCACTGAAAATGAACGGTGCACCATTAACTGATGTTAAGGAAACAAAATTTTTAGGTCTTTCAATTCAAACCTC
The DNA here is from genome assembly GCA_011170035.1 of Teleogryllus occipitalis. Lineage (NCBI taxonomy): Eukaryota > Metazoa > Arthropoda > Insecta > Orthoptera > Gryllidae > Teleogryllus > Teleogryllus occipitalis. The sequence continues at coordinate 40,602 of BLKR01005321.1, forward strand.
AAATGGAACGTCCATTTAAATAAAATGAACACAAAATTAAGTTCATTATGCTTCGCGTTCAGAATTCTTTCAAATTCAGTCAGCCGTCATACTGCTCGTTGTGTATACTTCGCGAATGTTCATTCCCGCCTGAGATAAGGCATAATATTCTGGGGAAATACATCTTATAGCTCCCAGACTTTTAGATTACAAAAAAGAATTGTACGAATAATAACCAAATTCCACCAACGTGATTCTTGTAAGCCTCTTTATTAAACTAGGAATTGTACCATTGCCTTATCTGTTGATTTTCGAATCAGTGGGTTTTGTTAAAAATGACTTGCTTAAGAGCGAAAAATATTTATTTAACGTCAAAAAAACAGTTAAAAACTGCGTATGACGTGCTATGGGGAAAAGTGAATTGTGTGCACATTTTCAAAATTCTGTGATCCCTACACTAAGTCATATACTACTTAAATTTTGAATTTTATTTTCAGAAAACGCAGATGTCAATTACTATAACACTCGACGTAGAAATCATATTCATCAGGTGACAGTATCAACAGCTCATTACAAAAAACTCACATACCATACATGTACATTATTTTACAATACTTTGCCAGATGACATTAAACGATTAAATTCGATAGAAAAGTTTAAATCCCAAGTGAAATCGTTTCTACTGCATAACTGTTTCTATACAATTAGAAACTATACTGAGCATCACAAGGAAAGTAACATTAATGTTAACAGTGATTTTAATAATGCATTATTTACCATTGGACTGTAGAAATGTAAACAACCTGTAACAAGTATTGTACTGCAGCCTCCGGGTCAATGACCCCCATCTCGATTTTCGTTCAGTTTCCCTGATGCATTGAGCAAATGCTGAGATGGCCCCTTGTTTTGCTTCTGGACATAAATGTAACTTCATTATCTGTGCCAGTCTTCTAGAATTCAGTGGGAAATACAGTTATTCAAATGATCGTTTCCATGTTGCGGCAGGCCTTGACGAAGGACACAATGGATAAGAGCCCAAAATTTATTCCTTGGAAATAGGTTTTATTACATCGGAGCGTTTTTTTCTTGTATTCAAAATTCAAGTAGTATATGGCTTAGTGTATGGATCACAGAATTTTGAAAACGTGCACAGTATTCACTTCTCCCTATAAGCACGTCATACATAGTTTTTAACTGTTTTTGACGTAAATAAATAAATATAATATGAACTTAACACTGACTGGGCAACCTCGTGGAGTACATACAAATCTATTTTTAGAGCAATATATTTGCTAATAGAAGCTATTAAGCTTATTTTTTGCTGTCAAACGTGCTATTATAAGGGCCCCAAACTACATAGGCAACCCGCTTTAAACAATATTTAATGCTTTATCAAGTTGGGTGATAAGACATTCTATATCAGAAACACATGAAACTTTGACGTACGAATGTTAATTTTTCATATTTCATCAGCAAAAACATCTACTTAACGCCATAGATACATAAATAACTATTTTGCCCTCATAAACGTTTCTACAAAATCTAAAAATCTGTGGGTTTATATAAGATACGTAGTAAAAGTGTTCATTAAATATCAATTTTATATCGTGTTATTCTTGGCATACAAAAATAAAAAACTTCTTTAAAACGCAAATACTCGCAATACAACTTTTTTAAATTTATAAAAATTGCTTTAATATTGTATTTAGGATGTTGTAGAAGCTAATAAATGTTCTTGATATCTTTAAAGTATATGGGAAAGGAATGGGCAGTATGCAACCCGACACAATCCTTCATTGTTGCAGCGGCTCTGCTCGCGGGAGGCTGATGCACTACACAGTTACAGGTGCCTTTTGGAGAACCCCTTCCCTAGACACTTCGGTTGAATTGGATACAGGTTTTACGGAAATTTGTTCTCACTGCCAGGAATGACACAAAGTTTATGAAAATTGAAAAAGCGCGAAATTTTGTGGCGTTTCCCTACAACTATAATATTCATGAGAGATTTTTTTCCGTAATGAAATATGTTCCTTAAAGACGGATCTTAAATAAGTGCATTGAAGTTCAACTTTTCAAAAATGTGAGTAGTTTTCGTGTAATTTTGGGCGAAATATAGAAAATATAGTTAGCAGCGCAGTCTGCCGCTATGGTTGGAAACAATCTCGATAGAGCATGGCCCATTGATCAGTTAGCTTGCGATGTAAATCGACCGCTAATTCCAGCTCAGTGCTAAATAGCAAACTCTCCTGTCACTTCGAGTGCGAGCAGACACAAAAGCGGTGCACCACAAGGTTCTTCGTTATGCAAAAAGTTGCTAGTTTTATGAGCTAAGTAATCGATACGCCAAATCGAATATAATCGACAAATATTAAAAATGAACACGTTTCTACTGTAAATAACGTTTTTTGTTGAGTATATAAACATAATTTTGATCTGTAAAGCAATTGGGGTTTGTTTTTTTCTGTCAGTGTCCAATTCATTACTATTAAAATCAGGTCTCTACCTTTCGCAAAATGTAACTCCAATTGTCTTGAATGCGTAACATAGTGGAGGTTACCATCCGACCCCCTTTCGTGACAGTCATCAATTTGTATTCGCTGTGCGGAATTTTTTGGAAGGAAAGTCGAGATGTCTATTTCATCCGAATTTTAAAACATGCACCGCTCTATTCCGAATTACAACGCATTCATTTCATGAAATGTAAATTTTATTAAATAGTTAAGTTGGTGATACTGATTGACTAGGAGACGTTACTGTTCCGTTCGAATACACAATGTTATTCCTGATGGCGTCACCAAGCAGAGCAGTCCGTACGTAATCTTCTATTGTTTTATTTTTCATCAATAGGATCGCAAAAAGTAGTTGAAAGCGCCGGAGCTCGTTCAATGAACAACAATTATCAAAATAATACTACTTTTTTATATAATGATTTCTACATATGAGTCGTATCATGTTGTTTGCCGAACGTTTCGACCTGCGGAGATTTTCTTTGAACTCGTTAACTTTGAGCTTTAAAATTACAGTAATCCTTTTTTCAATGTACATCTGTGTTGTGAAAGTTTTCTCGAAGCGATTCTGTGCGGCATAGTGGAGTTCTTGTGCATATGAAAATATCAGTCGGACTGGTGTCTGGTGACAACATATTATCCAATGCTTCATTCAGACGAGTATCAGAATAAAATTCCTCATTAAATCGTGTTTCTACGGTTTTAAAAAATATCGTGTTATTTTGTAATGATGTTAGTGATAATGAAGTTCTTTGTTGTGGCTGATGTAACAGTTTTTTACATTTTCAATGTTGTTGAGTGTTCAATTATTCATAAACGAAAAGAACTGCGGGTGGCAATGTAGACGTACAAACTGAGTGGTTGACAAGTGCAAAGTAAAAGTAATGAGCTTGGGAAGTCTCGTAGCACCAATTACAAGATTCTTGAAAAACTGGTGAATACACAGGCCAACTTAAAAAAGGTTTCAAAAATCTTTTTAAATTTTGGTAGCTGATGTTTATAGTTTTTTGGAAGTGGAATTCACATCTAAACTGATAGTTTCCATCACTCACAGTTCAGTCATAATTTGATCTAGTAAGATATGATGCAATAAAGATGCATAAGTATGCAAAAAAAATGAAAAGTAAACGACTTTTAGAATACCAAAAGATGTTTATTTAAACACAGAATATGGCTTTATATTCTTAACATTACCCTCTACAAAAGTTTTACGTGACCAATGCTGATCTTGTGTCCTACTATCCCATTCTCACAGGAAACATGGGAATTTAATAAAACCTCTTTGCCGGTCAAGGAGCATGCATGTTATTTTTAAGTCGCCACAAATCATCCGTCCATAAGCGAAGTAGTTTATTTTCACTAAAATGGCACTGAGGTTTTTGTAACTTTCCTTCATGTGTACAGAATGTGCAACAGGTAATGATGCATAGGTGTAACCATTCTTTAATAGAATTGCTTTGAAACTAGTTTTAGAAGAATCGATAAACAGCATCCATTCTTTTTTTGTATTCAATTCCGAATTCATTCACCACACCGGCAATATTCGGGCAAAATACTAAATCCCGTTCTTGTTTGAAAAGATGAGCGAATTGAAGATCTCTTCTCCTGTATTCATGAATTGAAGTTCCAGCTGCTAACAAGTTCTTTTCCCTGAGCCTGGAGCCAAGCAGTTCAGCTTTTACCTTTGTTTAGCCCAAATTTCTGACCAAATCATTTACTTAAGTTTGAGTAAACAACTGAGGTACCACATAGCTTACGGGACACTGAAACTCGTCAGCTGGTTCATCTTTATCACAGGGAGATTCTTCATTTGACATAGCCTATTATCCAGATTAACAGTTGCAATAGCTACTGGTTGTTCATGAACAGGTGGATTCGGCCTGTTGACGTATTACTTCTTTTAGTTAAATAAACCTACCAGTTAAATAAAGACAAGAAAAAAAGTAGCAATCGTCAGAAAGATTCCCAGGCACCCTCCGTACCATTAGAATAGCAAATCGAAAATATGCTTTCTTCTTTTTTGACCATTTTCTAACGACTTCCACTCAAATACAACATACCTTATGTGGCGCCCAAGATTTATTCTGATCACAGAGAAAATGTTAAAATGTGAACAAGTGGTGGGTGATATGGCACTTTCAATTTTATTTTTGGAACCAGTACACTTACAGTGATAAGAATTAGTTGAACACACAAAAAGTTTTTTCATCATTGGCCTCTGGTATTAATAATTACTGGTTATTATTTAAATTATTTATGATGGAATACTTATAAAATGGCATGGGGAACTTGATGAAGCCAAAAACTTTTCTAAGTGAAATGTAAGAAATTCGAAGGAATTTTAAAAATCTATTAGCTATCAGACTGTCATTAAGTTTATATTTCGTAGGGTTTTTGTCCAGGAATGCTTGGGACCGACATATTTTAAACAATTAAAACCATTTAATGAATCCTTAGATTTTGAAATAAGGTCATGTGCAATGTTTCGACAATGTGAGTATTTTTCGCGTAATTTTGCGTGGCAATACGGGCGAGAAAGTACGTTCTGTTTTAGTATTATTAGTTTAACAAGGGAGGTGGAAAGTTATAAATTGTTCAAATGTTTGGAAAATAGTTTAGTCCAAATTTAAATATTTAAAATTCAGGCGGAAATATGATATTCTATTGCAGGAGTCGGACAGTAAAAAAAAAAAACACTTTTGCTGTCTTAACTTGTCTTAACTTTTGCTGAAGACAGAAAAATAAAAAATATTATCTACCATAAAGACTTGAATAATAAAGTCAACAAAAAGTAATAAATATTATTTATACTTCTACTTGACATTTTCTTAAATTGAATGATATACAGTCGACTCCGGTTAAAGTGAACTTGGATATAGTGAACTTAAGTCACTGGTCCCGTTTCACGCATACGAAAAATGAACTAGTGGTGCTACAGTATGGCATAGACTTTCTGGCACTAGTATCCTATTTTTTTGGGCCGGGTCTAGCTTTTCGGTCGTAGACCGTGTTCTTCTCATATGTCATCTATCTCCGCACAAACATCACTTTTTCACATTTGCTGAATGTTTCGGTATCTTCATGGCAGAAACGAAAAACTACTTTAAGAATATAATAGAAAAGTAAAATCGCATCCAATATGGAATCTAGTCTTGCCCCATCCTCTTGCCAGCTGCCATCTACCGCCGCCAAGTACATTTCTTTGAAATTTTTTCACTTTTCAGTTTCCTAATAGTAGAACCGAAATATAACTCAAAGAATATTAACGAAGAGAAAACCCTCGTCCTCAATAGCAATTTCACTGAACAATTTGGAGGCGTTTTCATGAAAATGGCGTTTAAGCGTTTCTATAAATGCGAAATTCGAAGCTCTTTTTCACAGGAATCTATTGAGTTCGCGGAAAACTTCATTTGAAGCACTTCCACCCATAAATGCAATAATGTATGCAAATCGATGGAAATGTGCATATTAACGACATATATTTAAAAAAATGACAATGCGTAACTTTTGAAAAAACAAAATAATACACCAAAACGAAGTTTAGGGCCTATTAAACAGTTCAATGAACACTTTCCGTTGCAAGAGTTTGAAGAAACAATTTGGAGCCTTTTTACGAAAATGACATTGGAGCGTTTCTCAAAATTGGGAAATTTGAGCTCATTTTAACAGAAAACGTGTTTCCGAGAAACTTTATATGACCTTATTTAAAGCACAAGTACTCGTAAAGTTTTAAAAACTTCTCACGTCATTGGTATTTACATTAACAACAATTTGATCACATATTTATATTTTTGTACTTTTTGAAAAACCGAAGAAAGAGAGCAAAATGACTTGTATATCATCTCATACAGTACATTTATTACTATAACTACCCAAAGTTTAAAAAATAGAATCGTTTTTGAGAAAATCCTGTTTTTGTGATTTTTAAAATTGCACATACTGCACGCAAAATGACGCGAAAACTACCAAATATTTCAAAAAATTGTACATGAATTTTAAAGAAAGAATTATGGAAAAGAAATTTCATTTGAAGGATATATTGAAAAGTAAAATCCCATCCAATAAGGAATATTTTGTGAAAAAATTTGGAGCCGTTTTTATGAAAGTGGCGTTTAAAAGTTACTGTAAATGCGAAATTTGAAGGAATTTTTATAGAAAGCTATTGAGTTTTCGAAAAAAAATATTGGAAGGTATTTGAAGTGCTTCTACTGACAAATGCAATAATGTATACAAATTGCTAGAAATGTGCATATTAAAGGCATGAGAGATGTTTGAAAGAAATTACATTACAATTACAAAAAAAATTCAAACTTGCAATTTTCGAAATTTGTGGACATTCCACAAATTGAGGAAAGGAGTGGGACTAACACAACGGTCGAAAAGCGAGAGGCCACGATCCATCGTGGACACCTCACGAGTGTGGAATGAATTGACACTAGGAAAGGAGTGCGTGCGGGTCAAAATTTTATTGCAGTACCCTCATAAATCCTTTTGTATACCCACCCTCCATGTTTCCTTCAACGCATTTGCGAGTTCTGCTTCACACTTGTGATTTTGCTTTCCTAGTGTGCGGTATGTTTTGATTTTCGATTTATGTATTAGACGTTTGGCATTGTTTTTTAGTACGATTTCGTGGATTCTGGCTCAATTAATTTCATTTTGATATTAACTTCGCCAGTGCCGGTCCAAAGCCCGGATCGAAAAGGATGGAATGTATGTGATGTTTTGAGAGCGCGCGCAAGACAAGACCGCACGAAAAAGTATTTAGCGCACGGGGTGCGGCGGCGGCCAAATGACAGCACTGCGCGGCGGTCGGCACGCATAATGCGTAGCAGTGAAAGGGTGACTCCGTTTGGGGATTAGGTCCACAAAGAACGTGTTAAAACACCGAAGGGAGTGAATGCGGAAAGAAAACACCCACAGACCGGCGCGATATATCCGCAGCGGGTGCGGCACGGAAAGTTCCAAGCTAGACCGTTGACACCGGAGCGTCAAGGATGAGTCAGCGTTTGGTGACGGTTGGCAAGGTCGCTCGACCTGGAGGGGAGCGAAGACTCCCGAACACGGGCGGACTTCCTCGAAACTCGTGCTGCAGCGGAAGAAACGCGTCTCAGTAGCTCAGTGCATCAACTGATGTCACTGCAACGCCTCTGACCGGGAGGTCCTAGGTTCCCACGGCGGCAGGATTTTCGACACTTGTTTTTCAGCTAGGTCAAATTCAGTGGGTGTCTGGAGGAGAATTCTAGCGGCCCTGATCCGTATTTTTCCTTGGTTTCTCCGATCAACACCGAATCGATACCGGAGTAGTACCCTACCAAACGGGCCACGGTCCGCGCGCGATCTCTCCTTCCCCTTCCTTATCCTTTCCTTCCTCACCTTACACACACTAACATGCACCACACTACCACATATTCTGGAAGACCGGCCGGGAGCTTAGAGCTTGTCCCGACTGGGGCGGTGCCCCACTGGTGGGAGAGTCCTGGTTACGGGGAAACCCCAGTACCCGGTGGTAGGTCGGCGCCGGCTCTCGCCTTCCAGCGGGGGAAGATCACCGCCATGTCCCGAAGGGAAAAACATGGCCTACACTGGCGGGACTATTGAGCAAAGTCGTTGAGGCGCCCGCGAACACGAAACAATGAGTGAGTGAGTGAATGCATGGTGTTGCAGGCGCCGACGGCGCGGGGCGGCGCGTGCGCGGGTGGGCGGCCGTCGCGGCGCTGCTCCTCTGCTGGCAGGCGGCACAGGCGGGCGGCGCCACCAACGCCTCGGCGCCACTCCCACTCAGTAGGTGCTCACTGGCCTCGCCCTCCTCCTCACCCATGACAACGCCCTCACACTCCCCCCCGCTCTCGCCCTCGCCCCTTCCTTGCTCTCGATCCCGCCTTCGCTTTCGACCTCACACTCCCCCTCGCTCTCGCTTTCATCCACAGCCTGCCCTCGTCCACACCCTCGCCTTTGCTCTCGCAATCCACCACGCCCTCGCCCTCACACACCTCCGCGCACGCGCCCTCACCCACGCCCACGCACTCCTCTGCTAGCAGGCGGGCGGCGCCACCAACGCCTCGGCGCCACTCCCCTTGGGTAGGCCTCGCTCTCTCTCTCTCTCTCTCTCTCTCTCTCTCTCTCTCTCTCTCTCTCTCTCTCTCTCTCTCTCTCCTGTGCCCTCGCCCGCTGCTTTGCTTTCCCTCCCATTCGCCCGCACCCTCCCTTTCCCTCTTGGGCCTCATTCACAATGCAAACTTAAACTAACGTAAGCCGTAAACTTATGCAGTCAACTTTTCACGCATTCACAATGGCAAACGTAAGCTGGAACGTAGGTTTTGCCTGAACCAATCAGAATTTAACATATTGATCCATAAGAATCGATCTGCAGTCGACCTTCCTTCTCGCGGATTTTGTTATGCATTTGTTTTTTTTTCATGCTGCTCTCTGATTGGTCTTCGGTAGAATTTCGACGTAAACTTAAACGTAGAAGCTTGGAGCTTGCGAGCTCTTTAAGTTTACGTCAAGGCATTGTGAATGATCTCGCTTTATAACCCGTTTCTAGGTTTTGCGGCTACGTTACGGTTACGTTTAAGTTTGCATCGTGAATGAGGCCTTACCCACTTCGTCGCCCTCGCCCTTTTCACAAAAAAAAAAAAAAAAAAAAACCCGTCCAGTGTGTTTCTTATACTTTTGGTCTAGATAGTGCTACTTGCATAGAATTACATGACATCAGCTCTGTTGTGAGGTTAAGAATTATACAGGTGAGTTTTTTTAAATACCTCACGTCGTTAATATTTACGTTAAGGACATATTGTATGTATTATGGCGTTTTTTAACACAAATGTCTTTCGATGAAGGTTCTCGTAAACTGAAAACATTTCTAGGTCAGGAGCTAAAAATTGCGCGTTAACAGAAACGTTCAAACAACATTACTCAAGATCGTCTCCAAATTTTTCAATGAAAATTCATATACATGACTAATATTCTTAATCACTAGGGATCGGATAGTTGTGCTTTAAAAAATGTAAAATATATATGTAATTATGAAATTTAAAACAGGCATATATGCATTGACAACTCGGAAAATATGTACTATACGTACAAAGCACTCCCACACTCAAAAGTGAACTATAATGTAGAAGCTACGCTTCGTTTCAAGTAGTGTACTCTCTTTCAGTCCACTTTTTGTGCTCGCCGACCTTGGCGCGTGGGAGTAACAGTTTTCCACGCCATCAAGGTCTCTCCGCTCAGTTTGTTTGGAAAGACTTTTCATCCTTGGAAACTTTCCAGGCCGAAATTTCAATACGTCAACAACACCGAACCAGAAGTCGCACAATTCTATTTATAGAGCAAATGTAAGAATATTTCGCGCTTCAGCGTGCGCGTGCACAGCCCTTTCTGCCCTTGGATGGAGAGAGAGGGCCCAATGAGGCGCAGTCACCTGCGACGGAGGGCTTTCCACTCGGGCATTTTGACACCTGATACAGTCTGATGCGGGTCTCAAGAAAACATAAAAATAAATTTATTTAAGCTGCAATTGGGTGTAACCCGGCGGCAGTTAATTAGATAAATAAGATAATAGATGTCATGCAAATAATATAATAATGGTAATAATAATGCTAAAATAAAAATAATCACAATTAATAATAATATAAAAACAGCTGATTCTTATAACATTAAATTACAAGAAGAAAAAGAAAAGAAACGTCTATCATCTAAAGCCGTACTGAGTGTTTATATAATTAAGACCGCACTGCACTATCCTTCACTTCACTATAACACTAAAAACATTTCCTTGATTATTTCTCTGCTCTAAACTGCACGACTCCTCACTTCACTGTATAACTTGATATTCTTAGTTAACGCCCTTATAAACTTAGAAATATCCTAAATTAATTTCCTAAACTGGTGAACGCTTCGAGGAAAAGGTTAACAGTTTTTTGCAGGCAATCCATTCGTTTGATTCCCTCATCGTTCGATTTGCGACAGAGAATTTCCCGACATCCGTGCTGTGCGGTCTTAAATTTATTTGGTGCCTGTGATCCCCTCCGCTGATGTACGTAGGAATGCTTCCTTTCTCAACGCTCGGCTTGGCGTGTTGGCAGAGAAGGCCGGCTACCTGGTGTGGAGCCCCAGCTGCCAGATCCCCGCCGTGGACCCGTTGGACAGGTCCATCCGCAGGTTCCTGAAGGCGGTCGCCCCCCTCACGTGCGGCCGCGGGCGGCCCCTCACGTACGTCACGTGCCAGGGCCACAACCACGTGGTGCACGTGGACAAGGCTGCGAGGCGGCAGCACGAGTCGGCAGGCGCCACGCTCAAGTGCTGCTACGCCAGCGTCTCCCGCTTCGCCACGCGCCACCAGCCGGACGACTTCTACAAGTAGGCTCACCCACATTCTATAGAGCGATTTTCCTAAGGATGAGCCAAAGTGACAGCTAGTGCTAGCAACATAACTGAAGGTTCGGTGGTCGTTGTGCCCTTCAGCCCATTAGACTCACTTCCCGCATTCGTTTGTTTGCAGTTGGCTCACTTGTAAAGGGCTTCGACGCTTCCTTTTGTGATGTCCTCGTCCGACAAAAATATAGTGCGCCACGAGAAATAATTGAAATTAGGAAGTGCAGTGTTACGTGCTCTTCTGTAAAAATTCCTTTTTCCTTTATAAATTACATTGAATTTACTTTTTGTGCATTAAATATTATATTTTACAACCGATACTTGAATGCGAGATGCTGCGTACCGATGCACGTGGTTCCGGCCTTCGTGCTATTGTGTGGCGAGCTGTGATTGAGAGCTTTCTATTTACATTCGTGGCAGTTTTCTTTTACTGATTGTGAGAGAATGTTAAGAGATTTTCCACACACGAAATTAAATTTAAATATTTCCAGGACTCGCATACGTGCATGTACCTCAGTGAAACTCTTAGACTTCTGCAAAGGGATGTTTTCACAGGAACCATTAGCACTTTACGAAGGGGCGTGGCTGAACAGTTGTCGCGGCGGAGGGATACTTCTCTGAAATAGATGTGATGTTCACTGGTTCTTGCGAACTGTCACTTTGGCTCATCCTTAGGAAAATCGCTCTATACGTACAGGGACGGAAATACGTAGGGATTACAACATGACAAATTTCAGCACGGTTACCCTGAGAGATTCACGTATTAGTGACATGGACATTATAAATGATATTCAAACTAACAGAATCCAGCATACGGTGTCCTGCTCTCTGTCATCTCCCTTTTTACTTTCCCTTTCTGGTTATTCCTCTCTATCTCTAACGCACTTTTCCTTTGTTTTCCCCTCTTCTCTCACTTTCCCTCTCTCTTATCTTTTTTTACTTTCCCTTTTTTCCTCTCTCTCTCACTTCTTTTCTTTGTTTTCCCTTCTTTCTCTCACATTCCCTCTCTCTCTCATTCATCTTTCTCGCTTTCCCTTTCTCTCACTGTCCTATTCTATCTCTCTCCCTCCCGCGCCGCCCGCTTGTCCTGTCCTTCTCGTCCTCGCCTCGCGTCACACGACAACGCCCAGCAACAATCAAGCCCAGGGAGATTGGGAATCGCATTTAACGGAAGTGCCACCTATTGACGTTGCAATGAAATGCACAGCATATAAACATTCTCCAGGGGAAAAAGACGTAAATATGCCCATGATCATGGAGATCGGTCAAATCGGCTGAAGCGGTTTGCATTACAATCTCTTTGGAAGCCCGCCCGCGGTTTTAACAGAAACCCCGCCACGAGACTGCTCGGCTTCCGGATCTTCAAACACTGCGATCCCTTGGCATCTTCGTGGGAAGAGGCAGGATTCCGCGAAATTGCGACAATGTGCAGTGTTGACGGTGCGGGTCGTTCTTGGTGTCTGGTCTGTTGTGCGCTCTCACGGCCTTCTTGGAAAGCAGTTCAACATTTCAAAGAGTTTCATATGAAAGATGAATTCCCTTTCTCTCTGGAAGTCAGCCCGCGGTTTTTAGACAAAAAATGAACCAGCGTCCAACGCGGGACGTTTGAAATGTATTCCCTTTGTCGTTATTTAGCGCAAAAGAATTGCTATAAATGATTGAATTGCAAGTACGGCGCCATATTTGAATTGAATTTGGCCGCCTATGTGCCAACAGTCCTATTTAATTCTTTCTAAAAACGGTAATAAATTCTCTATTTCTCTGAATTGACGTCGTATTTCATTAATTCCGTAGGGTGCGACCGAGTCTCGAGCTCCAAATGCAAGCGGTTGTCGCCCATCCGCCCCGCCAGAGCGCTCCGCAGTCCGGTGATGGCAACGATTCTTTCCCGCCTTTTTTCAATCGTCAATCAACGATTACTTTTGTAGCTCGGCATTCTCCCGTACACGAACTTAGTACGCGCTAGTGAATCGATGTTTTTGTGTCTTAATAAACTTTATACTTTAGAATGTAATGGTGTCAGTTTTAGGCTGTTTGAAATTACTCTTTGTCTTTGGGAGTTGCCTTTTGGATTGTCATCGACTTTTTCCGCGTTTTCAATTGATGATTATTACAGTTGCACCGAGTGATAGGTCGGGCTTCCACGTAGTTCTTCGATGGTTCGTCTGCTCCGTGGTGGCGCTAGTGTAAGTAGTGAATCGATTTCGGGAGAGGGAACGACAAAATAATTTCTTAAGTGTTGTACACCAAAGAATTCATCTGTAAACTAAGATTATATTATTTAATGTTCATTAAAAACTTATAAACCACAAATAACTGCAGTTAGGTAAACATAACAACTCACTTTATAAGTATCCCATCATTAATTATATAGCGTCCATGCATTTTTTATACATCCATGTGAATAGAGAACTTGGGGAGTTTGGCATTAAATATATTATTGATAGATTAAACGATCCATAAAGGCAGTTAAGTTCGTTGTCTTTTGAGTGTGTACTGAACTTCCTATGATTATGAAATGTTACATTATTTATGAATTCTCATTTTCTCGAGATTTGAAAGAGCTGCCTCGATATCTGCATTCCTCCAAACACAATGCAGATACCGCCACAATTGGAGGAACGACTTCAACTATTCAATGAATCAGTCTGAAAAGCAATTACACTATGACCCAAAACGAACTTGCCTACTTTATAAAAACACTGGTGTTGCATCCTCTTTCAATTCTAGTTTCACAGAATCCGCTACTAACATCCCTAGTTTTTCTTGAAACACCTTAGGATATTGTTGAATCAATGGAATTTTCTCCTGTCCCCCACCGCATGTATCGCATTCAGTATATACGAATCGCATTTATCTTCCACTCCATTGCAATTCGCCTTTTCTGTATTATTCTGAGCTCTTTGCTCTTGTTTGTCATTATGCTTCTTAAAACATAATTTGGCCATACGCCCTTTCTTCGTACAGTAATGACATTCTGCTTCTTAGAATTTACTATTTTTTTCATCATGCATTTCCCCACAGTGGTAACAAGGATAGAACGTTTTATCAGACTTACCTTCTTGATTAGTTAGTTTTGTTTTTCCAGAGTTTAGCAATCGAATTTCCTGTCACGATTGACTTCAACGTTTTTCCGTGCCACTTCCGTTGCAAAAGCCAGCTCTAAGACTCGTTCAAAAGTGAGATTAGGTTCTGGAAACAATGTTTTGTAACTCTACGTCCGCAACTACATAATTCGATGTCGCAACTTTAGTTCCGTAAAATTGCAAAACTTTCTCAATTTGCGAAGATTAGCAACAAAATCTTTGATTCATCTCTTGTATTAAATCTGAATCTTTCCACAATTTCATTCGGTGTTGGGTTGAAATGTCCTTGTAGTCTGTTGACAATGTGTTTATATGCGAAGTCCTTTGGTGTTTGCGGTGTCACCAGCGAACGCAAGATTTCGTATGCCGCCTCGCCGAACTGTGCCAACAGCATAGTCCGCTTTTGGTTTTCGTCTGTCACATTATTTGCTTCGAAAAAATCTCAAGCCTCTCTTGGTAATTTCACCACGACGCATTAATGTCGAAAGCCTCCACAAGCCCGATTCGTAATTACGTATTTGCAGTTGGCTTGCTGCTTCATTTGTCACGGCCGAATTTCTTGATGTTACTATATTCCTTGGTTGCACACTTCACATTTGCCACTTTCACAATACCACACTTCTACATTTCCAAAACGTTCCTAATATCCTCGTCCTCATACGTATTGAAGTACACAAGTTGAAGATCTGAATTGTACCTGTTTATTCAGTTTATTTACAAAACATTGCACTACAAGTATTCGTACGGTAACAGCTAGTGGCCGCCAACGATATATCTCGATCTGAACATTGGCACAAGACTTTACCAAAAGCTGACCACAGTCACAGAACATTAATAACTACTCGAAAGCCAATTCAATACACAACAATATCAATTTGTTTTATTTCAAATTTATAAATTAAAAAATTGTAATTTATATTAGTTAATTTGTTCTATTAAAAACGAGAAGTTAAAAAAGTCGTAATTTATCTCATAAGAATTTCTGTTTCATATTTAAAAAAAGACTCCTGCAAACGAGGAAAAGTGCTTCCCGGAACGCCAAGAGAGAAATATTTCATTAAGTACAAGACTACATTTCATTGAAATTCCACATTTAAATTATGGCTTTCTATTAACTTTTTTGTTTTTCAATAGCATAACTGATTAAAATAAAACTGGACGAAGAAATCTAATTAAATCCCAAAGACAGAAGATAGTGGAATTACTTCAGCACTGATCTAATTTCGAAAATAAACTCAACTGTCTATAGATTTTGATACTTATCACCAACGCGTCAATCTAAAGTACGTGAAATTTTATTTTTTTTTTATATTTTACCAAAGAGTAATTTTTGTTTTAGGACAAAAATGCTAAAGAAATCTGCGAGTGTATGTACGTATTTGGCACTTTTAATAAATTTTCCGTCTTTGCCGGATAGCTACCGGGAGCGGTAGCTCAGTGCATCAACTAATGTCACTGCAGCGCCTCTGACCGGGAGGTCCTAGGTTCGAGTCCTGACGGTGGCAGCATTTTCGACACTAGCTTTTCAGCTAGGTCGAATTCAGTCGCTGTCTGGAGGAGAATTCTGGCGGCCGGCTGCTCTGATCGGTAGTTTTCCGTGTTTTTCCGATCAACACCAGGCGAATGCCGGAGCAGTACCGTAACAAATGGGCCACGGACCTCGCACGATCTTTCCTTCCCCTTCCTTGTCCAATCCTTTTCCCTTACACACAGATTTACACTAACATGCATTACACTGCCATGACGGTAGGTCGGCACCGGATCTCGCCATCCAGCGGGGGAAGATCACAGCCATCTCACAAGAGAAAACATGCACTACACTTAGGGGAGTAATGACCTAAGCTGTTGACGCGCCCGGATAATCACTAAACAACCAACCAAGCGGATAGCTATCGGTACCCCTCAGCCCTTGGTCTAGTTTAATTCTCACACTTGGAGGGTAAGAGAGACACGTGTCGCACAGGACGTCTGAATAGTATTAAATAGTATTATATTGAAACGTACATACGTAAACTTGATTTGCTACATCCCTAACAAGAATCTTAATTTTATTTTTCAGTATCAGCTCGTGCAAGGTCTTCAGAAACGCAGCAAAACTTAAACCTCAAGAAGAATTTATTCTCACCCGGTGTAACCGTTACAAAAGAGGCAACAAACCAAAGCAAGTATATATAAACATGCATGGAGTAGTTCCTATAAAACCTAGTGTTGCTCGAAAGAGAAGAGAAAGGAAGTCACCCGACGATGATGCCAGGCTTAACGTACTCCTGGTGGGATATGATTCCATATCTCGCCTTAATCTCTTAAGAACAATGCCTCAAACAGTTGCTTATCTGAAGCGTGCTGGATATATAGACTTTCAAGGTTACAACAAAATTGCAGACAATACTTTTCCAAACATGCTCGCTCTTTTAACTGGCATGACTATTAATCAGGCGCAAACGGAGTGCTGGCCTTCCCGCAAGAGCAAGTTTGATGATTGCCCTTTCCTTTGGAAAGAATTTAATAACCACAATTATGTGTCAGCTTATGCTGAAGATGTACCATTTTATGAAACATTTAATTATTTGAAACGAGGTTTTTTTAAACAACCAACAGATTATTATCTCCGACCTTACATGCTTGCCGCTGAGGGACTTAGAAATAAATCGGGTCCTATTTTTAACATGTGTACGGGGCCAATTTCAACAACAGCTCATATTTTTAACTATGCTTTACGTTTTGTGGAAACTTTCAGAAATTCATTATATTTTGCTCTCTTCTATGTGAGTAATTTTGGCCATAATGATTTAAATGGTCCACGAGCTATGGACCAGACTTCAGTTAAATTTTTCCAAAGATTAGGTGATTCTGGCGTATACAATAACACTATAGTTATATTTTTTAGTGACCACGGAATGCGATTTGGAAAGATACGCCAAACACATGTGGGATGGTTGGAAGAGAGATTGCCATTTATTTATATATTGCTTCCAGATTGGTTTAAAAATAAATATCCCGAAGCTTACCGAAATCTAGAATCCAATAGAAATAGATTGACTTCTCCCTTTGACGTGTATGTTACTTTGAAAGATGTATTAGCGAGAGGGATGAACTCCACCGCTCCCAGTGGAAATGTATCACCTGGATGTCCCAAGTGCAAGAGTTTGTTTTCAGAGGATTTTGGTGATCGATCTTGCGATGATGCTGGGGTAACTCCTCATTGGTGCACATGCACTACATATACAGATATCCCGGAGAATGATGTTGTTGTGCAAAATGCTGCGAGGTATGTTTTATCTAAAATAAAAAAGAAAATTAGAAACTCCGTGGAGGCGGACAGCTGTGCAGAGCTTTTTATGCATCGAGTATTAAAAGCTAAAAAGAGTGTGTTTGTCAGTGATCATGACGCTAATCATGTTGATTATGTTGTGATGTTTGAAACATCGCCAGGAGAGGGACGTTTCGAAGCCACAGTGAGACATTCTTACAGTAACGGTGACTTTTCTCTTTTGGGAATTATAAGCAGGATAAGCTCATATGTTAGGGATAGTTTCTGTGTGGAAGATTATCATCTAAAATTTTATTGTTTTTGCCTTCGTTCATGACAACCTTGCAAGTCAAAAGAAATTTGCATACACTTTATTAAATCTACGTATTCCAGTGCATTGTATAATAAGTATATTTCGTGTCTCATACTTTATACGGTTCAAAACTTCATGGTGATATATCATTGATGTGAATGAAAGTGACTGACGTGAAGTCCATAATAAAAACATCCATTTTACGAAAGTTGAAAAAACTATCCAAAATGAAAATTTCACAAATTTTATTTATTTGTAAAATACCTATATTTTCACTGTTATGGCATTCAAAGGAATATGTAAATATATTATTTTGTTTTGTCAGAAAATAAAAGTTTCTACTTTTTAAAATAAAATTACCTCATTTGTTTCCATAAAATTACCTTATCCATGTTAACCTGACTCCAGAACACGATGTTGAAGGATTTCGATATGTTTAAATCTCCTGCTTGATTTGATCAATTTGTCAGATTCACCGACAGTAAAATGTGCCGCAATTTACAAACACACTACAATCATAAATTTTGATGCTCTGATTACGGAAGTGAACTTCAATTGAAGCCATCACATCCCCCCCCCCCATTTTCTGCAATTTCGGGTTTCAAAGTCGAGCCCGGGAGGGGAATCTTGTCGTGTTGACGCGGCGCGTGGCGCTGCCGCGATGTCGTAACACACAAGTACACAATGAAGACGAGGGTTAGCCGATCCGGTGGCGGAGATCGCTAAGACAGTTGTGCAGTAGCGGTTTCGGACCAGAGGATCCTGGCTTCGAATCCCGCCTCGGGCCTGGATGTTTGTGTTGTCCATGCGCGTTCTCCCTAGTTATAAAAGATTCAAAGTGGTCGCTATATGACCTAATTTTGAAAGGCGACCTAAAAACCATATTTAAAAAAACACGAGGGTTACACTTTTGTTTATAATTTTCTCTTCAAGTTTCGGGAGGCGAGGGATGGTAGGGGGTGCTCGCGCAGTAATATTCTGCTTCGTATCGACAATGTCTCCAGGATATAGAAGTACTATTGTTGTATGTTTGGTTATATATGTTGTTATATTGGCTGAATTGAGTTGGAAAATAGTTTTTAATGTTCTCCCTAAAAGTGGATTCTTCTTCAATTTAATATATAAATAGAAACGAAGACTTCATAATAGTGTAAATGTATTTATCACACTGTTTGGTGAACTAGTTTACTGCAATGACATAAAAAACACAAAAAAATAAAAAACGCATTTGGAGTATGAAATGTTTCGCATGATTGACGGCTGTTCATAGACACTTCAAAAGTTATACATCTCTCAAAATACACTCGCAATAAGACTTCTGTCCCTCTTTCAACCCGTTAGTGAAGACCAAAGAGAACTCTTTCAGTAACAAATAGCATTTATGCATGAACTTCATAAAGGGAGGTGGTCACCCAATTTATCTGATTACTGCTGGAACACAGATTTGGAAACTGAACCATTGGGCTACAAGCGGAGATCTCTCAGAAGAAAATTTTAAGGTACGTGAATTTTTTTCCCTGAACTTCATTAAGTAAAAATATGTTTTCCTCTACATACAATTACTAAATAACACTATAAAATACATGATGCATTATAGAATCGCACTAGTACATATAAGCAGCTTCTAACATCAGTCCATTAATCTCCTGGCGCTACAAATTGGCAGTTTTTCACGTAGTAGTTCCCCCCCCCCGCGGGGCATTGAGGGGTATCAACAGTGTGAACACTATTTTATCAGATGGTAGTCAGAATATCAAGTATTGAAAGGAAAATTAAAATAAAGAAATTACGGCCGCCAAGACCTAACTGAAAAGTTACGCAGATTCAAAATGACTACAAAATCAAAAGTTTATACACGGGGAAGTTTAATTCCTCTATATAGCAATACGCAGACTAGAAATTCATGTGTGGTTTGTGACATAAATTCTTTTTGTTATAGGTGCCGTGTTATGAATGTTAGTGATCATTGAAACATTTGGGGACGTTTTTGTGAAAATGTTTGAGCGTTTCTGATAATGCGACATTTTGACCTCGTTTTCCAGAAAAGTTTTCAGTTTACGAGAAACTTCATCCGAAGTCCTTTGAAGCTCTTGTGTTAGAAATGCAATAATATGTAGAAAATGTCCTTAATGTAAACATTAACGACATGAGATAGTTAAAAAATTACACAGGTGTATTTTTTAAATATATCAAAAGAACACATTATAATAGAGCTCATGTCATGTTATTCTATGCAAGTAGCACTATCTGTACGAAATATAAAAGAAACACTTTGGTGTCGTTTTTTGAAAAAATGTCATGTGCATTTCTGTCCATACGCACAGAGCTCAATTTCACATAAAACTTTCGAAATTCCGAAACACGTCATTTGAAGCCATTTAAAGCACATTTATCCACAAATACAAAAATGTGTATAAGTTGCCCTTTATGTCAATTTCACGACTTGAGAGATATTAAAATGGTTATTTACGTGTAGCGTCATAGACTTGACTCCCTGCTCCTGAGTTGCAAGGTATGGGGATGAGGGAGCCAAATATAGGCTCCCGAACAAAGGCCACCCCTCACGGAAATCCCAGAAGGTAGGGGGCTGGTTCGTAGACGCCGGGCACAAAATGCGGCGTCGGTGGCACTCGCTTCAAGACGAGTGCGTGGGGGGCAGATGACGTAGGAGGTCATGTGACTCGGGCCGATATTAAGGTGCGTCGCAGGACCCTTCGGGGGTAACGATTCTGGTTTCCTCGCGGCAAACACCGCAAAACGCGTCCGGCCAAGTCTGGCGCGGAAGTTCTGAAGGCACGAGTAGGTGTTCGAGGTTCGGACACCGTGAAGTATGCCTTATACTTCAGGGCAGATGGTCTGCCGAGGCAAATGAGGTGCCCAGTTGGCTACTCGCAGGCGCGTGTGGGAAGAGGGGGGCTGCGGCAGGTAGCTCCGACAAACGCCTGAGAGTGAGGTTTTAGTTACTGTAAATAATTTATTGTAAATAAATTGTAAATAACCGCTCGTGTCTGTTTCTTTGTGGCGTAGATCCCTACCCACGACGTTACATATGTATCTAGGGCGTTAAGTAGACTCAGGCGACTGCCAACCCCTCGGGGCAAAACCATCTAGTGACGCCCGTGGTACATGCAAAACTTTATCGTTTATTAGTTCGTCGCTGAATTTGCAGTTATTGTCAAAAGCTATTTAGAATATTTTGTAACATCAAAAAATTACATTTCGAATACGTGAGTCGATGTGTCTTAAGTCGTTGTTTCTTAAGTCGTTGTTTCTTAAACGTAGTAGCACCGCCACTCAAGAAGCATGTGTTCCTAAAGAAAGGTCATACGTAACAGTGAAATAAGAGTGACTGGTGGCAATTGTATATTCACGAGAACATTCCAAAATTGCAATTTTCATATCAATTAAGCAAAATATGGTTTATTACGCGTTATTTTACTTTTTTGAGCATTATGTCCATTTTGTATTGGCTTGCATCGTAACTTGAAAAATCGAATTCATAAAAATGTACGTGTTGTATTGGTATTATGGAGAGCTATAAAGTATTCAAAAGGCCCGAGATCTTTCAGGGCTGCCAGCGATATGGGTTTTTGGAATTCAAGGTTTTCCCCGGTTTTCCAGGTTCTGCTTCGCACATTACAAAACTCTTTCTGCGCATTTCTTAACCGAACTACGTTGCTCACGCACTTTTTTTCTCGCAACGCAGTAATAGAGTGTAGAATTTTGTACAAAAATGAGCATTAAAGAAATCTCGGATTATTTCTATGAAGCATATGTTACTATTTAGAGTTCTGAAATGTTTAAAGTATTTTTTCATCCCGCAAGTCGACTGATGCCAACGCAGGATTTGAAGTATCGCAATCCTTTAATAGTTTACTGTGAACAATTTTCAACAAGCAGGAAAGAATATTTTTTTCAAGGTGGCTGCTGTCGACAGTTCTAAACCTCATGAATTTAGCGAATAACTGTAGATTACCTGACGTAATTTATTTATAAAGAAATCATTTTCATAACTTTTGGTGATGCTAATTTCGTAACCAGTTGCCGAATGTTGAAGGCACTGTTCCTGAAGCTTTTAGAAGAAACAAAATCATACCCCTCAAACAGCTATAAGACTAACGCCCATGCATCATGCATCACTTGTTGATAGCTTTAGGATTTTGAGTGACAAGACATGTTCACCTCGTGGACGGCAAATATTCTGCAATGGAATTTTTTCATCCACAGGATGCAAGTTCTGTAAATAAAAAGACCTTTTCTTCTGCAATCGCCTAAATACTGCTACAGTATATGGTATTTCCACGTGATGAAGCTCCAGCAGTACGGCAGGAATGTTTTTAGTGAACTTCTCAATAGGGAAAACGAACTTTCCTTCCCTCCGTTATAGATATGATAGACGGCACATAAAATAGTTATTTATGCACAATAGGCCTTTGGCCTTAGTGCTTTTTGTCGCCCAAGATCATTATCATTAAACGCCCGTGGTATGTACATAATTTAATTTTTTATCTACTTTGAATCATTTACATATACTGATTTACTAATTAATAGTTGTTAACTTGACTCAGCTTGTCATTTCATACTTCCCTCCCGTAATTCACTTTCATAATTCCCTCCGTAAGAGAACATGTAGCACTGTTGTCTATTTCCCTCGTAACCACAATCTCACAATCCACGTAAGTTATGCAGTAAATATCGAGCTCCGAATCGATGGCAATAAACAAACAATAAAGTATGAGGAAAAATAAATATAGTTCTCATTCAATGTGCAAACAATGCTCTGTGTTCAGCAGCCCCATTGTGACATTGTAGACTACGGCTGTATGAGAAAGCTAAGCTACGGTAGCTTTGACGATTTTTCAAGGAACGTACATTGATTTAATTTCTACTCCAAAAATGCTGGTGAAACGTAACGAGGCGTCGAATACTTGATATTCATGAAAATGATCATCAAGACCGATTTGACGAAGGTTGGTGCAAGCGGCGGTAACACTGGAACTCATCACAGACTGACGTGCCAGTGTCACAAAGACACAGTGAGCCAATGTTTTTCAATGTTAGTGTCTCTACCTCCCAAATCGGGGTCAGAGAATAAGGTGTACTCGAATTTTCTGGTATGCAACCCCGTCAGATCTCCGCATGTTCGTTTTCTTCGTGCTCCCTGTCAATTCGAACTCTGTCGCTCGATCTCCAGGTAGGCTGTAAGCCAAGAAAGCTTCGACTGTGCTCTTCTTCCAAATAAGGACAAATTTCCAGAATATCACAGGCGTGGTAACGTGGTGGCTTCAATCGGGAAAATAGCACAGTGGTACCGCCGATGTCACCAAATAAGAGGCGCGACACTAATCGAAACTCAGCTATTGAGTTCCCGACGTTTCTTCCGCAAATATCTCCTCCATACCGTGCTACACGTAGACAACCATATAGGTGCTCTGTGATGCTGCCTACTTTAGGCCTCATTCACAATGCAAACTTAAACGTAACGTAAGCCGTAAACTTATGCAGTAAACTTTTCACGTAGAAACGATCATTCACAATGGCAAACGTAAGCTGGAACGTAGGTTTTGCCTGAACCAATCAGAATTCAACATATTGATCGATTCGTTTCTAGCATTTTTTTCGACTCTCCTATCGATTTCGCCTTTTGCATTTGCATTATCGAAGGCCACAATTTTGTTTGCCATTTCGAACCAACACTTCGCAACTCGTACCAAAACTCCACAAACTTCTCTGCTCTACCTTTCGACTATACACACCAATACACACGCATAAACAAGAATCGATCTGGAGTCGACCTTTCTTCTCGCGGATTTCGTTTTGCATTTGTTTTTTTCATGCTGTTCTCTGATTGGTCTTCGGTAGAATTTCGACGTAAACTTAAACGTAGAAGCTTGGAGCTTGCGAGCTCTTAAGTTTACGTCTTACGTCTACGTGTACGTCAAGGCATTGTGAATGATCTCGCTTTATAACCCATTTCTAGGTTTTGCGGCTACGTTACGGTTACGTTTAAGTTTGCATTGTGAATGAGGCCTTACCCAGGTTGCACATACACACGCGACAGTGATTGAAGTGTGAGGCGGGAGTCAAGGACTTTGCAATCCTCAAGTGTACATGCGGCATTTTTACACGTATTTCGATTTTACCGATCGCCATTATCTTGTACCGAGATGAATCATGCATTTGACTGGATACGATGTCGAGAGTGGCCACCCTGTCTTTTGATGGTGAAGATGGTGGCACCTGTGGTCGCTATTGACTTCAAATAACCGTTTAACTTTTCTGGCTTCAAAGCAGAAGTCAACTTTTGTAGTTTTTGTTCCGACTAGACATCGGATGTTTAGGCACTAAAAATGTCAAGGATAAGGAGAAAGACACAATAAAATGAAAAATTGTTTGTAATTTTTGTCTATATTATTTTGTTAATTTAAATGCGCGAACAAAGTTTGTAAAACTTTATTTACATATTTACAACTCTTCTGCATTTTATTCTTAATAGTTTGCATTATCCAGAAATATTTGCGTATTACCAGTAACTTTTCAAGGATTTTGTGACGATTGGGAGAGAAAATCAGTTTGAATGCAGAGAAGGATCTCTCAACATCTACTGATGTGACTGGCATATATTTTGGAAGTCCAACACTAACAACACTGTACCTTCTAGGAATTAACATTTATTTCCATTTACAATTTCGGTGCCCTCAGTGTATTGTCAATTGACCATGTTCACAGAACATGGCTGGTATTTATGAAAAAGGGAAATGGGGTAAAAAGATCAGTTATACTTTCAGGAATTCTCTCGAATTTTAAAATACCAAGACCTGAATTGACTTCGTAATGAATGGTCACGATGGACCATGGTCGATTTTCTGATGTCTTAGCATGTTATATAAAAATAATAAAGGTAAAAAAGTACTAATACAGGTATTTATGCTAAAAAGAAAAATAAGCTTTGTATAACTTCATGTCATTTGTCATGATTCGTGCACATATTATCAGCCTTTAATTAAGTTCGCTAGAATAAAATAGGCATTTCCCTAACATCCGATGCCTAGTTCCAAAGGTGATATAATTATTTTCTTTATTTCTGGGGATCGGGGAAAAGAACGGAGTTCATCGCTGGGAATTGTCCCCAGGAGAGGTCGTTGTCTCTTTAGCATCGGCACAGTGGCAATCGAAACGTGGGTCTGAGCAAATCCGAAAATGTAGCCGACCCAAAAGAATGCACAAGTAGTACGAGAATGTGTGGGCCATTTTATAGCACCACTAGTATTAACTTAACGACCGCGGGTGGATAGAACGGCTGCTTGAATGAAGGCACCTACGTCGACGGCAGCCTTTGAATCCGCAGCAAAGACATCGGTCTAATAACAGGGTGGCCACTCGTTTTCTGAAAAAAAAAAAAAAAATCCCTAATTTTCCAGAGCATTATTTTTTCCCCTGATGAGATTTGTAATTTCACTCTACTTAAAGAAAACGTAAGAGCTACCTTGGTACGTATTATATGGTCAGCTCTGATTTCACTAGTACAAATTGACAATATTCTTCCACCAAACAACAAAAAATAAGGGTGAATAATTATTTTAAGGAATAATATCTAGTTTTATAACCCTCCCAAAACTTTTCCTGACTTTGATTCTTCTACGAATTCCCCGACTTTTTTCGACTTTCCGGAAAGTTGCTACCCTGAACAAATTTACCAGGTGATTTTTGGTCACAACTTACCTTAGTATAAGACACCCCGTTTATGGCTCTGCAGCAGCGTCTTTCACCGGAGGTACTAGAGAGGGAGAAGTGGCAGTATTGGGACATGCGAGTAACATCAACTAATGAGAAGGTATGTGCTGTTGTAGCACCACTAATTTTGATACGTGCCGGTGCCAAGTCTTCCCAAAATACCATTTTTTGAAAATTAGATACTCCCGAGAAAAAAAAGGATCTATTAATTCTGTATTAAATTCGGTACGTATGCTCGTGGTCAAAAATCGATGAAACCTTGCTTTAACTCTCGTGCATGGAACCAGTATTTTCCTTCACTGTTGGGTTGGACATTGCGTATGTATATTTTGCATTTTCAAACGTCTGATCAACATAATGTATGGTCTTTACTCGTAACGTATTATGTGTCACTCTAGAATGTACAATTTATTGATTTTAAAACTTACCAGATTTTTGAAATTTCCTCGGTTTTTAAATAAAAGTTTGAAAAGTCCCGTTTCTTAAAAATTTTATAAAAGTCGTAAATTAGTGGAAGGAAAAATTCAGAACACGAGATCTTCCTTTAAATATCAACTATTTCCTGAGTGGTTGAAAGATCTCAAAAATGAATAAAGAATATAAAATGCAGCCACGATTTTCCATTTCTGTAAGCTTTGCACAGCAAATGACAATACATCTTTCTGCCATAGAAATACAACTTTAAGGAAGGAATAGGAAAAAAGGAAACAAATTAGAATTCATTACGACATCCATTTTACACATTTTTTATTGCGGCAATGCAAAAAGAACACAATGAGTACATAATTTTACTGTCCTGAATTATTGAAAAAAAAGAAGAAAAAAAATCAACAGCGAACAACACACAAACAAATACAGAACCAGAAACGATCTTGAAAATATTGTAAGACTTTCTGGCAATAGTCGTAGATGTCGCCTCAAATGCGTACGAAAACGACTGTTACAATATGAATACAAAGCACTGAAAACATCACAGAATACATAAATGTTTCTCTTGATAAACAAAAACAAAAATATACACTTTTACACATGAACAGTTTTACAAAATTTGAAGTTTTATCAAATTGAAATTTGCAAATAAAATAACCGTATGAGATAAGTCTGAGGTAATTTATGTTTACAGATAATTTGCATTTTTACCACATTCTATTTTATTTTTTTTAGACAAAAAAAAGTTCCATAAAATCATTTTAAGAACAAAATAACAGCTCATTTCAGGAATTGCAATGATTTATTCTGTGTTTAATTGGAAATAATTACTTCATTTCACAATGAATTTTATTGGAGACTGTTTTATAAATTATAATCACCATAAAATATAAAGAGACAAATGTAACTGTAGGTAACTGTCAGTTCAATCTTAATTGAGTTTTGTTCAAGAGGCAGGAAAATAAGATTTAAGATATTTGTTCGATCATGACACTTTTTTAGAGTTACTACATTTATTGATCCCACGGAAAAGTCAGTTTTGTGTATTAAATGTAGAAAACGTTTTAGTATGTAGCTAAGTTTAGTGATCTTTTTTATATAATATGCTTACAAAATAGAAAAAAAATATGGAATTCTGTCTTTAAGGCAATTTGTTCCAAAGGAGATAATATTGTTCAACGTGTAAGTGCCAAGAATGGTGAGGAAATCATTCACCCTTTGAGAATTAAAAAAATCGTTTAACGCACAAATCAATATAATGGAATGATTGGAAATTATTGCATTAATTGAGATATTAACCTTTGAGTGGTCGTGAGGGCTAAATTTACACAGCCAAGTTTATTGCAATCTGATTTCGTCACAAATTTCCGTTATTAAGAGCATAGTAAATGCCAGTTACAGTTTAACTGCCCTCGACCTTCAGTTTAGAAATAGCTTTCAACCCTGTCGCACCTGCTTACCGTTGTAGAGGTGATTTCTGCGTATAATGAGACGTCAAGGTCAGAACAACATTGCTTATTCCCGGAGGACATCACAGAACTCTTCCATCACGTTCTTACCACTACACATTTTGTCTGGAATGGTGAATTTTATGAACAGAAGGATGGAGTAGCTATGGGTAACCCGCTGAGCCCAGTTGTAGCGAACCTATACATGGAGAGCTTCGAGGCCACAGCACTAAATACTGCACCTCTTAAACCGAATTGTTGGTTATGTTACGTTCGTCATCTGGAGCCACGGGGAGGATACGCTGACGGATTTTCTTCAACATCTGAACAGCATTCATCCACGCATTCAGTTTACAATTGAGAAGGAACACGAAGGAGAAATATCTTTTCTTGATGTGCTGGTAAACAAAAAGCAAGATGGTTCCCTTAGCCACACTGTATTTCGAAAACCCACCCATACGGACCGATATCTTAACAAACTGTCGAACCACCATCCCAGCCACAAGAGAGCTATGATGAAAACACTCGTCCACCGCACTACACGCTTATGCGAGGACAACAATATTCACCAAGAACTTGGTCATTTGGAGAATGCCCTAAAGGCCAATGGATATTCAATTCAAGAGGTGAAGCGAGCACTACGCCCAAGAAACACCGCACGCAGTCCCCCCGAAGAAACCACCTACAAGGTGTCGCTGCCATATATCAAAAACATCACGGACCGTATTGGCAAGATTCTCAAACAACACAATATTAAAACCATGTTCACCCCCACCACTCAGCTCCGCAATCTCTTCAGATCAGTCAAGGACCACAGGGACCCGCTAACGCACTACACGCTTATGCGAGGACAACAATATTCACCAAGAACTTGGTCATTTGGAGAATGCCCTAAAGGCCAATGGATATTCAATTCAAGAGGTGAAGCGAGCACTACGCCCAAGAAACACCGCACGCAGTCCCCCCGAAGAAACCACCTACAAGGTGTCGCTGCCATATATCAAAAACATCACGGACCGTATTGGCAAGATTCTCAAACAACACAATATTAAAACCATGTTCATCCCCACCACTCAGCTGCGCAATCTCGTCAGATCAGTCAAGGACCACAGGGACCCGCTAACGACAGCAGGATACATTGCTCCTGCGGCTCAGTGTACATTGGCACTACACAACGTTCTGTCAACACGCGCCTCACCGAACACAAACGGAATTGCCGCTTAGGATACACAGACAAATCTGCTGTGGCTGAGCATGCCCTCTCGGGAAGGGAACACGACATCCTGTTTGAAGACACCGATATACTATCCACCACCAACCACTACCACGCCAGGTTACAACGGGAAGCTATTGAGATTTTCAAGCATCCCAATAACTTCAACAGGAAAGAAGAAGGTCTCAAACTCAATTCTAGCTGGTATCCCGTACTCCGCAACACCAAAACAAAACCATATAAGGACAGAGTTTCCCAAACTAGCCACAACGCAATCGACAGCCAATCAGGAGCCAGCCCGCGAACCATCGACCAATCGCAAGCTAGCGCGCGAAATTTCCACCGCAGCGCCCCCCTCACGCCGACTATAAAAGCCGCCGCCACGCAGAACGCGGCGTCAGTCGCTGGACAGCCGCCGACCCGGAGACTACCCCCACGACGCTGCCGCCACTGAAGATGTCCACCGCAGCTGTGGACGAAACGTTTGGTACTTCAATGCCAACTGGACCACGGCCTACCAGCCCGGAAACTTTTACTAATATTGACTCCGGCCGTGAAAGCCTACGATGCTATGTCTCGACTTCATTTAACAGTTCACTTGTTCTTCAAAATAGTAGTTGAATATAATTTTCCCGCTGGGTGCTAGTGTTCGAATTTACAGGCTTCAAACAGGCTTATCTGCAGACACCAAAAGATTCCTTTTCTCATCCAAATGTTTTAAATGATTTATTAATTTCTATTTTGCATATAATTCCAATAAATTCGTCAAAAGCTTAGCCTAGAATTGGGAATGTATCTTTGATGAATCATGATAAGAAATGATTTTTACATAGCTTGGAATGAATTATTTCACATTCTTTCAGAGACTTTCATTTACTATTATTCATTGTGTCGAACCTTAAGTACTTAGAACCGTACACACGTCTTAATCTTATTTTTTATCAAACACTACGTCACAGAAACAATTGGTGGGACGCATTTTAAAACCTGACCGCAAGATTGTGTCTAGATTACCATTGAGATTAAAACCGTAGAGTATAATTTTATAATTCGGCGGCGGCGATGTAACGGTTACCGTCTTGGGCTGTTACATCCAAATTTGTGGATTCAAACCCGATCGAAGCCGTGGACTTTTAAGGGCAAAAATATCCTCCGTACGCCTTCCTTCGGAGAGGAAGTAAAGCCGGCTGTCCCATGTTAGTAGATTTACTGCACGTAAAATATCCTCAAGCGTAAATGAAGCCTCTGATCTAAATTCAAATTGCCTGTTTCGTCACCCAAGTAACACCTTCTTTTTCACCGAGTAGGTGAAAGGAGGGTAACGAAATTTGCGTGGTCAGACGGAAGAGCAGGCCTCATGGCCTGAGTCTCGCCACGTGAAATAACACATTCATTCATATAATTGGAAGTGCTCCCATGGAATGTTCCCCAGGACGAGGAAAACTCTTCTATTAGCGCGGGGGAAGGTATAATGTAGCTTTCGCTACATAATAAATCCTCCGCTGGCTCGGGGCGTGGCAAGCCGGGCCGTCGTCGCTTCTCATTGTCGCAAGCCCGCGGGGACCGACCGCCCGACACCAGCCGCCGCCTTCGCCTCCACCGCCGCCGCCGCCGCCGGCGTCGTCGGAGAGGTATTACGCGGGCGGGGCCTCATATTGGAAATTCGCAAGATGCCTCCGTCGGCAGCGGATCCCATCTTTTCGAGCAGCCGAGTGAAATAAGACCCCGCGAGGCCGTGTTTCTGACGGAATCCGGTGGCAGAAGCGCCGACTGCGACGCCGAGTCGGGGGAGGGGAGGCGGAGGTGGGAGGGCGGGGAGGGTGGCGGGAAACGGGGTGCAACAACGAGCAGTGGGGACGAGGGGCGTTGGACGTCGGAGTGACGTGGCGGACAGCTGGGAGGAAAGTGGAAGATGCAGAGGAAATGTAATGTGAGGCGTGCTGCGAGGCAGTACGGACGAGCGGGGCAGGAGAGGACGGGTAGAGAGAAGAGGGAGGGTAGAAGAGAGGAGAGAAAAGAGGGAAATAGGAGGTGGGGGAGGGAAAATTATGGGAGGGGAGAGAAGAAAAGAAGACGCAGAGGAAACGTAATGTCAGGTGTGCTGCGAGGCAGGACGGACGAGTGGGGCAGGATAGAACGGGTAGAGAGAAGAGGGAGGGGAGAAGAGAGAAGAGAAAAGAAGGAAATGGGAGTGGGAGGGAAAATTATGGGAGGGGAGAGAAGAAGAGAGGAAGATGCAGAGGAAACGTAATGTGAGGCGTACTGCGAGGCAGTATGGACGAGCGGGACAGGAGAGGACGGGAAGAGAGAGAAGATTGAAATGTGAGGTGGGGAGCGGGAGAGAAAATTACGGAAGGGGAGAGAAGGAAAGAAGAGGAGGCAAAGGACTGAAGGTGAGTGAAGGCGGGAGTGTCACGAGAGGGCGAGGGGCATCTCAGAGATAGCTCTGAGGGGGGGCGGTGCGGCATCGAAGGAGGTGCAGTTCTGGAAAGTTATATCCTCCGCCACCCGCACCACCCCTCCCCCCTCCCCGCGCTTCCAACCTTAAGTCGATCTCTAATTGCATCCTGACATAGCCGGCCTTGTCCTCCCCAAGTTTGCACCTAACTCCTGCAAGAAGATGGATAATCAGGAAAATTGAGGTAAAGCGGTGTAAACGCGGCGCGGGAGGGCGCGAGGAGGAGGAGGGGGAAGGGGAGGGAGGAGGGGGAGGGGGAGGGTCGGAGGTCGCGTCTGAGGGAGGGAATGCGGTGCGGTGAGGCGTCCCGGCGCATTCGGAGAAATTAGCAACGGAGCGCGGCCTATGAATTTATAGTGGCCGCGGGCGGATCAAAGCCAACAGGCCTCCACGGGGTTAGGTGCTCAGTGCAGCACGGAAGCAGGCTCGTGCCGGTTGGGTGGCGTTCTCGCTCGAGCGTCACCCCAAGCGGCATTCCTACTGGCGTGATTTCACGTGGCACAGCCCTTACGTTTCCCAATCCTAGTGGCTAGGAATTACAAAGGTGAGTCAAATTCACACTCCAAAATTTATTTAAGACCAACATTTATATTAAGATATTTAAGATTTATTAATGTTGTGTATTTGCCATCCCCTAGAATACTAGAAACAATTACACAAACTTTTCACACAATATACTTCCTTTGAATCTTTTCCACGTAATATTGCGATATGATATCTTGCCCAAATTAAGGAATAAGATTATTTTTCGTCTTATTTATTCTCAATCGATAAAATATCGCGTACCATTAAAAATATTTTACCGTCGAAAATCAAGAATGCACATTTATATTTTGCAATTCTTTTAATTTGTATTGATTCTTCAGACGATTTAAAGGGTGTTTATGAAACCCACGTACTATATTTAATTTTTATTTTTTTATTTGTTGAGTTGAGTTGCTGAGTGGCGTTCTCGCTGGAGGGTCACCCAAAGCGGCATTCCTACTGGCGTTATTTCACGTGGCACAGTTCGCGGGCCCTTACATTTGCCTACCCTAGTTTCTAGGAATTACAAAGATGAGTCAAATTCACACTCCCACATTTATTTAAGACCAACATTTATATTAAGATATTTAAGATTTATTAATTTTGTGTATTTGCCATTCCCTAGAATGCTAGGAACAATGACACAAAATGTTCACACAATATACTTTCTTTGTCTCTTTTTCACATAATATTGCAATATTATATCTAGTTCAAATTAAGGAATAAGGTTACTTTTCGCCTCATTTATCCTCAATCAATAAAAAAACGCGTACCATTAAAAATATTTTGTACCGCCGAAAATCGCGAATGGTTTTTTGTATTTGTATTTTGCAATTCTTTAAATTTTTATTGTTTCTTCAGACGGTTTAATGGGCGTTTATGAAATCCGTGCTCTATGAAGTAGCAACTGCATCCAGAGCTCGCGTTTGTGCTCGCAACAATGCTATGTTTTGTCGGCTCATTTGTTTATGAATTGGGATTTAGACTCGGGCCATTAAGGCCCATGGACGATGATACGTCAAGAGAACGCCGACTCATTGCCAATGGGGTGAGAGCATTATTTTGTGACACTTGTGTGACATTTCATAAACAATTAAGAACTTTTTCTTCGCATCTTCCTCGTATTCCAATCCGTGTTGATTGCAAAGTATTCCTTGGAAATCTTTTCGAATTGCTTAAGAATCCCTTTGACAAAAAGACACGAACGAATGTATAAATTTCGGTAAGAATACATAAACATGTTTCAATAATATTTGTTTTATTACCTTTGTTATCAAGTATTTCTGGTTTGATGATTGTAACAATGTACCCTCTCCCTCAGAAAAAATGTCGTTCAAAATTCTATCTTCCACACCGCGCCGACTAACTTGGACAGCCCTCGGCCTGGGGGAGGGCAGGGGGAGGGACGCGTTGACCAATCGCTAGCAGGTAGAACCACAGTTGTCTGTGATTGGTGCAACATCCCAAGGGGCAGAAAGAACACTGTCTCAGGGGGAGGGGGCTAGTTCGTTTACGTACGAGACGGAAATATCGTCATATTTCCCTGCCGAAGGAGATAGTTTGCCTGCGCGTACGCCACGACGAAAAAAATATTTCTAAGCGGGGTTTTCCGTCCAGAATGGTTTTCTATAGACCAGTAAATATTTATCATTTTAGCAACAATTATGCTAACTTTTAGTAATCGATTTGTAACTCCTGACAAACTGCTATTTTGAGATATTCATTTCAGGCACAATTTGCGGAGCCTCCCCGGCCGTTCTAACGCATATTTCGAATTTGTTTATAAAATTATAAATTGTTGCAAAATTGTTAATTCGCTGTTTTTGGTTCTGGGACATCGGGAGACTCTCCCCCCTTTAGATTTGCAAAATTTGGAAATTGTTTATAAATTTGCAATTGTTGCAAATTTTTTATTGTCTAATCTGAATGGCGTTTAAATGTGATGCAAAATTCCGGAATCCGTTCGGTGCTATTATATCTCGTTCTCGAGATATATGTAATTGTTTATAAGAAATTAACATCTTAGTAGACCCCATTTGTTTGCGCTTAATTCATTCGCGCTAGCAGAATAGCGTGGGATGGGCATACTGAAAAAACAGTTCTCCAATGCCGCGCTTTTGCATACCTAATACGCTTAAAATGCACTTGCTTGTAAACAAATTCTGTGGCCAATTTAATTATGCTAAATTTGTATTTTTACGGTGAGTATGAGCATAACTTTTATTTGGTTTTTATATTCTCTTTTAAGTCCTACAATTTGCAAGTCGATATATTTATCAAATATGAAAGAAATTGATTAGAAAAAAAAATTTTCAAGGTGCATTACGCCCAAACAATTGTTTCTGTTTTTCTATCAAAGGGATGTTGAGCAACCGAATAACTGTATTATTAATTTTTTTAAGTCCCCTGTTAACACCGAGAGTCAGAAACTATTTGTTCCTCTTGTTCAACCATTACCATTAAAAAATAGGGAAACATATTGCTTAGCTGTTTGCTATAAACTGCACTGGATTGGATGAATGTAGTGTTAAGGTTTTCAAATACGGAAATATTCAATTTTGTGTTTTGAAAGATCACATGAGTAGAATCACACATGACAATATTTTCACAAGTATAGAAATTTCTAAATAAACGTATATAAACTTTAATATTTTCAATTCAATTTATCATTCCTTTCTAAAACTGTTAATTTGATGATTTCATTGTATAATATTCAAATCAGAGCTTTATGTGCTAAATTTACGCATTGTTAATACATATTTTTAAACAACATTAATATATTTAATATACATTTAAAAGGTTTTTAGATTGGCGAACGTTTCAATGAAATTTCATGAATTCCTAAATGCTTGAAAATAAATACTTGTAAAATTAAATTATTGTAGCGTGTAAAAATATAACAAATTCACGTATTTGGTAAAACGAGTTGATATTACTAAAAGAAAGCAAAACAGATGTTATAACAATTCAAAGAGATTTAGCGTTTGTTTACAGTTTAGTAAATATCAATGCTCTAGCATTTCCCACTGAAAATACATAGAACGAACTTGGTGGTCAAGTGATATGACCTTCCCAACACAGACTACATTTCAGTATCGTCAGAGTTCGAAGGTGGTTTTTTTGGCCGCCATTCTACGAATCTATCAAAACCTTGAATTTTGCACGACCGTCTGTACAGGGAGAACGTAGCGGTTTATTAAACGGAAACGGGCCATTCGAGGTATCTAATGTGCACTTTGAAAACGTTTAACCATTATAAACTATCCCTAAAAAAATATCAAATAAACAATGTTAAAGGTCACCAGCTTAACATTGCCTTTACTATTTGAATGTTTTCAACATCCCCAAAACCAACAGAAAATCCATGTTTTTACAGGTTATTATAAAACCAATTCAATAAATATAAGCATTTATTCACGTTATTATTTTTAAAACACTCAAATATCTACGATGTTATTTGATTCATGTCTTCATCGAAGATCTGAGATTAAAATACTGATAAGCAGAGAAAATTAAAGTAATTGTGGGTGATTGATGAAGTTGAATGATCAAATGAAAAACAATGTTTCTTGCTTCATATAATGCTATCGTGTTTAACAGACATGTAATTACATGTGATACCTATATTTAAACATCCAAACTAATGAAAATTTTCAAAATTAAAATCATCAATAAAACGTTGATTCATCAGCAAGGATTATATTATTAAATACTTTTTTGAGGTTCATGTGCTCCTGTGTGAATAACGTAGTAAACGTGATTCGTATGATCCAGTTTCTCAGAATAATACAAAACCTGCTAGACACATACACTAAACATAATAGTTGTCAAATAGTTATTTACGACATGAGTATCATAAGATATCTTATTACAATACGAAATTGGAGAATTATCAAACAAGACTCTTTAGCCGAAATTGTTAACCAATTGAATATTGTAATATAATGTTACCATTTGAATATCATAGAAAGTAAGACGCAATTTGTCAAAATTCATGTGAACTATAATTTTTCTTTAAATTTTACTCCTTATCCTGCGAAAGATGTGTGACAGTACTTATGTTAACAGTTCTACTGCCATGGGTTTAATTAATTAGTTTGCAGTACGCAAATTATTGTTTTTGGTTTTAAAGAAGCATGGATATACAGAGTATCGGGGAAGGAAACGTCTAGAGTTTGAAAAAAGCTGTTTAAACAATTTTAATCATACTTTGTCTAATAAACAACATAAATATTTTGAATGGCTGAGCTGCAATAAACACGCAAATGTTGGTTTGAAAATATGATTTCTACGCAAAACTTTGCATTCTAGAATCATGTAAACAGACCAGAAACATGTAACATGTTTATTATTAACAATATAAATTAATATATTAGTTCAGAAAAAAATTAACCGAGAAATAAAAAAGCAGTCGAACTGTGAAAATTGGGTGCTTTTTTATTTCTAGGTTAATTTTTCTTTCCGATCAAATGTATTCATTTATTTTGTTAATCATAAACAATTTAGAATAATGAGTGTTTATATGCTTCTACAACGCAAATAGTTGCCTAGAAAACATATATCCAAACCAACTTTTTGAATTATTGCGGCTTACCATTTGGAATATCCGTGTGAATATCCGTTTCCCCCATAATTTCTTCTATTAATGCCAAAAGTTTCGTTTGAATCGCTTCACGCGTTTACTTAATTTTTTGAAAAAAACAACAACTTTTTACATTAGATCTTAAGCTACAACAATGGCTATCGTGTCTAGTTGTGTGCTTAAAATGTACTTCACTAAATTGTTTATATCTTTGGAACGCGTGAACTGATTTCTTTCAAATAACTTCCAAAATGTTTCACTCGACAAACGCTACTGAACTATATTGTCCCCATTATGATTTTGTCGCGTCTTCTTAGACTTCCAAAAATTATCGCTACGCGACACCGCTTTCATTTGTCCCCGCCTTTGATGTTAATACCACTTATTACATGTTTATCTTTATTCTTTGCCCTGTCTTCATTCCTGGGGATCCTGGATTGTTACAATATATATATATATATATATATATATATATATATATATATATATATATATATATATATATATATATATATATCATAATAACTCTTATGACGACACTGTTCTCAGTTACGTCAAGTTTTAATTTAGAGAATCAAAGTGAATAGTCTAAGTTTACTCACCTAAATAAAGTTTATCTTACTATACATACTATTTAGAATGTGTTTTATGTTCAAAACAAGTGTTGCCTCTACAGCATATATTTTCACGTATTATTCGTAATTGCTATGCAATATTCAATACGGACTATGTGGACCTGCAAAAAAGAAACAAAAAGAAAAGACCTACTGCAGCAGAAAATATTTTCCACTCGTCGGGATTCGAACTCGGGTCTTTAAAGTTAACTCACCTGACACGGTTCCCCCTCACCACCAGGTTACCTCCTTTCCGATGCGAAAAGAAAGTGAAGCATTTGCAGTTTAAAAAAAACAGGGTGTTCAATTTATCTTAATACAAGATCTATTTTTAAAAAGAGATTTCATTAAACACAAATCTCTAGCGTTCATTTTTTCCGCAATGTTATAAAGATCAGTCGGGGCTAATATTATACAGTAGAAAATTGGGGTTAATGTATTACACTTTAAGAGTTGTTATTTATTTATGTCCAAAATTAACAAGAAAATGACAAATGATAGGAAATATATTCTATTATAATGACCATATAGCAAACACTCAGAATGTAACAATATTTGGGAGGAAAAAAATCAAAACTAAAATGCCTAATTTTTTCAGTCAAAAACTTTACCGCCGTGATATAAATCTTTTGACGTTACTTCGTTATTTTTTATGACACGATATTTTTGAAAATAGGTTATCATTAAGAAAGAATTAATATTCTTTTCTGCGTTAAAATAATGCAATAATATTAATCGTGTCATGATATATAAAGCCTCAAATTTGTGGGGCTAATATGATACAACTTAAGAGACTAATGTAATACGGGTGTCGGGGCTATTTTGATACACTAAAAATTAACACGCAGACAACTGGAAGGGATTTTTTATGTTTAATATTACATCAAAGGCGCTAAAATTCCGATTTGATGTTGATAAACTCTCCAAGTGTTTATCTGAGAAAGAAAGAGCAGGTGACAATTTATATAGATTTCCTCGTTCTCCTCGCTACCCAGTACATGGTGATTCACTTATGATTATCAATTGACGGGAGCTTCTACTGTTTCAGTGCAGTTACTGATTTTTCACTGGAATCACAAGGAATCAGGCCTACAATAGGAGATAACACCATCCCTTCAACTCCAGATATCAACTGTTCTCATCCAGTACTTTTGAGATAAAACTGTTGGAAAAAAATTTTAGAAAACAGTAGCCCTCCAAAGAATAATGAAGCGGTTAGACCCAATAGCAGCAATCATTACTAGTGAAGAGTGGATCATTACTAGGAGAGAGTGGAGTGTTTAATTTACATTAATTTAATATCTATTTTTAAAAAGAGATTTAATGAAACAAAAATCTCTAGCGTTAGTATTTGTTTTCGACAATGTTAATAGGTATTTGTTTGCAATTTTCGAAAATTCAGATCGTTCTCCCAAAATTGAACGTACGCCACCTTTAAACATCTTGTGCTTCGAGGAATAGATTTACAGAAAAATTGGAGCTCTTTTTGAGAAAATTATGTAAATATGATGGGGTTTGGTGTAAAGTACCTTCAAAATTAAAAGATTCGTTTCAAATTCGAAGATTCGTAATATTAGCCAGATAGTTCAAGGAATATCCATTTTGGTGAAAATCGTGTTTACTTTAAGCTCTAGAATTACTCACACGAAGACGGATTCACAAAGAGGTTTTTTGGAAAATCACTTTTTCGGGTTCAAAAAACAAGCGTTTTGACAGCCTTGTGTGTAGAAAATAAAAGAACAATACCAACAATCCACTTTTTTCGAACTAGCTACTTACAAAACGTGTTTTCTGTGAAAATTTCGACACTTCCTCCTACGGCATTACGTAACTCTTTACACGTGGAGGTAAAAATATTCCAGAGTTACTGGGATTTGAACTCGGATCCCTGTAGTCTGTAGGTCTGGCTCGACCACACTGAGCTATCACCGGTATTTCTCAAAACGCTGTCCAAGCACACTTATTACGTTAAGAATAGTTACGTGATATTCATTGCACTTAGATTTTTTATTAGAGAAATGTTCTACATGTGTCAAAGATATCAAATTCACAAAAATAATGCAACCGCATAAAACCCACGCAACTACATAGCTCATTTTACTAAGAAATATTTTCAACCAGAAGCCGTCGTCTTTAGAACCCTCTGTGGACGTCGTTCCCGGTCTTATCTTTCGGCGACTACGGCCAAGGTTGAATTACGTCACAGATGAAAGTTGCGATAACGCTAAAGCTCAACACGGGCGCGCGTGCAGACATTCTGAAGCCAGAATCGCAATAGAGGCATTTTTGTACGTGATTCATAAAGACATTACCACACTAAAATAAATAGTGGCGCCTGAAAACACATGTTTTATGTGATATTTATAATGAATACGAATGATTATATCTATACAATTAACCGCAAAATTGTTTCTACCCGCAAAAATTATTCGCCGTGAATGAGATTCGATCTTACGTGCCTAAGCTTCGCCAACAGCGCGCTTACCTGCTATACCACCGAAACTCTTATAACTTTTGTCTCTCACAAAGATGATTTTAAACTGTCATGTATCACAGATTTGACTAAAAAAGAACGTGCGGCGTTTAGATGCTTGTGTTAACTACAGACGGACAAACAGACGTTTTGTCGTAAATAGATTTTTTAGTAACAAGGACTTACAAAACATGGATTCTGTCTACAAACGTATTGAAGTAATTCACTATATACAAGAATAACATTTATCTACTTTTGTCGTGACCAGTGATCGGAATTTAGTGGTTTTTGTCGAAAAATCCCCGTCTCCCGGCGCATGATTACAATACCTTTTCTTCTTACTACATAGTTACCAGAAAGGAAGAAAAATGGTTTTTCATTGTTTCTATTCAACAAAAGTTTTCAATCAATTCCAAAGGTGAAATAATCAGTAAATATTAAAAAGAGATTTATTAACAATATGAAATGAAATACAATAAGAAAGGAATCTTCTGTTCTTTACTTTGTATTCTTAACAAATCTATAGGAAAATCATAATAAAGGCATTATTTCAACAACATTCGAAAATTGTTGTTGAGAATCTAACTAAAAGGGTTAACTAATGTTGTGAAATGTAGAAAAAAATCCTTTAACTCGTGTTGCCAGAAACCAATGTTTTGTGGGTCGTTGATACAGAAAAATCGAACGACGGCGAAAAACCTGTATGTTCGTGTGTCTGTTGATGTGTCTGTTCTTGTGTCTGTTTGTCTGTCTGTAATTTTCAAAAAAAATTATATGACCTTATTGAAAGAATTATTTATGGACAACAAATTTCATTTGAAAGAAAAATCTGTGTTCAATTTTAGAGTTGTAGGAAAACGCCGAAAAATTCAAACTTTTCCAATTTTCGAAAATTCAGAGTTTACAGTGGACATAGGACGTATGTCGCCTTTATAGGTGTATTTTACTCTATTCTTAGAAGAAATTTAAAGAAAAAAATTGGGGTCGTTTTTGAGAAACATTTGAAAATGACCGACGGCTTCATGTAATGTACCCTCAAATTTTAAAGAATGATTTTTAATATCTCAATGTTTCAACTAGAATCACATCGACAAGGGATTCTTCAATTTGGAAAAGATCGTACGATCTGTTTAGGCGCTAGTAGTGTTCACAGATGGACGGAGAGACGGACAGACGCAGAGAGACTGACGTTTTGCTTTCAATTGATGTTTTGGCATCAAAGACCCACAAAACAGGATTTATGGTTACATCACGTGTTAGAGATTTTTTCTCTTAATTTAGTAACTGGATTTATCTACTCATTTGTTTTCAGGGCCCGGCAATACATTTTTTCTGCCGAAAATTCGCCGTTTTTTCGCGGAGCATTACATAACTTTCTCTATACTACGTATATTACTCCGTATGTATGTGGGTATACGAGAAAGTAAAAAGTTACGTAATTCTACGGAGGAAATCGGCTAATTTTCGACACAAAAACTGTAATTTCCGGGCCCTGGTGTCAAAAAAGTGGATAAATTCAGTTGATAAATATAGAATAAAATCCCTTTAACATGTGGTGTAGCCAGAAGCCAGGTTTGGTGGGTAGTAAATACAAAAAAAAAAAAAAAAAACGATAAATGGTAAAAC
The DNA here is from genome assembly GCA_011170035.1 of Teleogryllus occipitalis. Lineage (NCBI taxonomy): Eukaryota > Metazoa > Arthropoda > Insecta > Orthoptera > Gryllidae > Teleogryllus > Teleogryllus occipitalis. The sequence continues at coordinate 81,218 of BLKR01005321.1, forward strand.
GTATTTTCTTCTGTGAATAATGCTAGCGGCTAAACTGTTCAGGCAATTTTCTCTAAAGTTGATATTCCGCAAGCGGTCTGACTGATGTCGAGCCCTCCTGAATTTCAAATCAATATTTTATTTTTGGATGGTACTCTACAAGAAGCCCCTGAAACATTTTCAAAAATTAAAAAATGGCATGAACTTTTCTGGTTAACTTTTATTGCCGGATAGCGTAATGGACGCTATAAGACGATGGCGGAGATGATTTTCGTTCATATATTTAATTTTTCCAAAAATGCAACGAAACAATTTTTTCCGGCGTTTTCCTACAACTTAAGTATTGAAGATAGTTTGTTTCCTTAATGAAATGTGTTCATCAAAAACAGATCTTCAAATATTCCTTTCAAATAATCAGTCCTTTAAAAAAGATCACGTACAATTGTTTAAAAATATAAGTACTTTAGATAATTTTACAATTTTTGAAATAGCAAATTTGAATTTCCCCCGCTTCGTTTGACGAGCTGTCATTCTGAATTTCTTTTGAATTCTGATGATTGTCAGGACGGACAAGGCGTTATTACGACGCTGTATTTTTCATTTAATGTCAAAAACAGTTAAAAATTGTGAGTAATGTACTGTAGGGAGAAATGTATTCTGTGAACGTTTTCTTAAATTTTGGTATCCCCGTGGCCTAACTCATATACAAGACGAATTCTGAGTACAGAAAGAAACTAGCGTTTATTCTTCAAATCGCACGAGCGTTTGCTCTTTGAGTTGCATTGATTTAATTGAAATTATCTCAATGAGGTTTTCTCTCTTAATAATAGTATTTAAATAAAACATGAAAGAAAAAACAGAAAATACCGGAATTTTGAAGGAACATTTATTACAAAAATTTGATGTTTTGTTGTTATAATATTCAACTATGGATATTTGAGATGTGTTTCCGAGAAGTTCATTGTTGGCGACATGAATGGGAAAGATATAACATACGGCGGCTTTGGCCGGTATTACACTATAAAAGTTATATGACATATCTTTGATAAAGAACTTTGTGGCAGTCTTTGAACTTTGATGAGAAAACTTTGACAAAGAAATTCGATGAGCGTATTACATTTCGTCCAAATTTTATGTAGGTTTGCTCGCGATTTACAATCAATTACGCACAAATAGTTGTGCTTTGCTACTTTATGTTTTATTATAACTAATCTATGTTTAATGCTAATGTAGTAAAAGGTAAATAAGAGAACGTTTGAGGGTGAGGCTTTAGAACAACGCCATGGTGAGGTTATGGGTCGCACATTGTGAAGCATTAATTAAAGACCTTCGAAATGAAGAATTATTTGAGGATGGATGAGGAAACATTCAATTTTCTTTGTCGTTCTTCCTTCTTTCGAAATTCAGTCCTCTGATAGGAAAGTTTAAAAAAATTATCTTCCTGAACTGGGCATTTTCCAAACACCATATTTTCCACTTCCCGGGAAAATGTGTCCTACAAACGTTAATTCGTTTGGTTTTACTTTTGTAGTTCGGATGGACAGTATTATATAAACTTTCTAATTACTCTCACTCAGCAATTATGACTTTGGTTGAAGCAATACCCCTATATCGGACGCCATGTTACCAAATATGAAAAAACTTGGAAGCCGGAGACTACATTTTATCCAAGAAATTTTATAAAAGAAATCTTTTATAAAATATTGGCTATTACACTGTCATATTTCTTTTATAAAATATCTTTGACAAAGATCTTTTACAGTGTAATACCGGCCTTTATTTACTTAACGTTAATGTTAGAATATATCTACGTTCAATAAAATGTTGTAATCGAGTTTAAAGTCGAGAAGTATATATATATATATATATATATATATATATATATATATATATATATATATATATATATATATATATATATATATACGGAGATATACATTAGGTAATACGTACTTATAATAGTATTCATTCATTTACTTTCCAAATTATTTTACCTTTTTCAATAAATAAAGTAGCAAATTAAAATAGATTTTGAAATAGAGTTCGCAGCGAAAATGAAATGTTTTAGCGGGCTTACTGCTTTCCGGGGCATCTATAACTGTTTAATTTCTTAATTATTTATGAAGAGACTAAT